>MU223867.1:2447004-2469562 GCA_018584345.1 Thuja plicata | reverse complement strand
ACTTTTGAAAATGAGCCTCTTAAAGGCTTGAATCTCTGAGAATAGTACTATCTTCTCAGCATGTCAATGAAATCTTTGTCTTTTAACAGCACCAGTAGACTTCAAATGAACTTTGGTCCCACCGGGCATGCCAAAAACTATTGTCACTGAGGTTTGCACCCCTGCTGAAAGCTTCTCTAACAACAACCTAGTGAAACATGGAATCAACCTCCAAGCTGTGGGACTTGAACTACGAGATTGAATCTCCGGAGAAGGCCGACTTCCTCTACTATCAGGATGCACCTAAAACTATCTCTTGCAAAGAAAAGGGAGAAGGAGATGCAGAAAACCAAATTACTTGAAAAGGGAAGGGTGATACACCAAGATAGGGCCTACTTTCTTCTGCCTTGAAACTACACTACACATCCATACAATTCAATTAACACAACTTTTACCACATGATTCTTAGCAAACATGTGAGGGTCAGAGACTAAAATTACTACAAGGGAAGAGAAAACTTCACAATACAGCAATCCAAGCGAAATAGACACAACACACAATGAACCAGAATCAACTTGATCAATAAGGGGGAAAACATCTACACAGTTATTGATTGCAAAAGAGGATAAACATGAATTACACAAAATGAGGCACAAGGTAATTACGATAACAGCAAGCTGTCATAGAACTAGAAGAGAAGTAGATGGATGAAAGAATTAGACACAGGAGCAAAAATACTACAAGTATCAGAAAGTTGCTAACAAAGCATGCCTTCTACATCCTTCCACCCTTCTTTTTTTTACAAGATGAGTCTTCTACTCATACTTATACAACTTCGAAGCCAACTGCATCTTTTTTAGCAATAACTTCCTAATCAGATCTTTTCTTGTCTATCCATCGCTTACCCCTGAAAGTCATCTCTTCAAAAAACAACATAAATGCTCCTCTGCAGAAGCGGTCATGTCTCTCTAGAAGAGTCGCAAAAGTCTTTGAAATACAATAACTATTCTGCATATTTGAGTGACTACAACCTCTGACCTTTTCAAACATTCGATCCTTTATCCATGAAATATCTGATTCCTAGAGATGAGGAAAAATCTAAGCTTTCTGTCCTTAAAAACAATCTGATCTTTCCCTCTGTTTTAAATTTTAAATTCTGGGAAAATTACAGGCTTATACGTATTTTGCTCAGGAAACAGCCAAAAATGGAAAACAGCACCTTCCCCCTCAGTCGCAAACTCACAGCCTCCCATACTCTGTTTCTGTTTCATGCGCGAGTGCGCGATGAGTCCCCTCTTTCTTTTAGTTGAAAAATCGCGAGCTACATCCTTATAACACTTCCCTTTCGGCGACTGAGCGACGAGCATTCATTTTACTTCATCGCGCACTCGCGAGCTGTCTTTGACTTATTCTTTATTCCTTGGCGGGTGCGCGATAGCATTTTTCCTTACTCGGTCGCACCCTCGCGAGCCATTTTTCCTTTATGTTAATTTCTCAGCGAGTGAACGACGAGGCCTTTTCTTTATTGCTCGGCGAGTGCGCGACTACTCTGCTCCTCCAGCTCGTCGTAGACCCGTAAGCACCTCTTCCTTCATTTGACAACCGCAGTGACTGATCGACGAGCTGTTCATCTCCTTCGGTCGCTCGGTCGCTGACCCTTTTGCCCCTTGAAAAATGTCTGCGCGACTGCGCGAGGAACCCATTTTTCAGCTCGTCGCCAACTCGCGAGCTGGGAACATGGCGTGAAATAAACATCGCGACTGCGCGATGAGGCTTTGAAATACTGACCTGCTCAGTCGCACAGCTTGAATGACTTGACTTATGCAGCTCGCGATTGCGCGATAACCTTCATTTTTGACTCGTCGTGCAGTCGCGCAACCTAAAGACATTGACTTAAATGGATCACGATTGGACAAAAAGCAAAAATTTGAAAAGGGGCTGACCATCTTTAGGCGGGAAACACAGAAGAGGGCCAAAAATGCATAGAATGGAAAATTTGGGTAACAGGCTTGATTTGAGAAAGTTTGAGTCCATGTGCAGTACCTACTGTATTGGCACCTAGGAAGAATGAAGAATGGAGAATGTGCACTGATTCCAGAGCAATCAATAAGATAATAGTTAGGTATAAGTTTCCTATACCGAGAATGGATGACATAATGGATTGTTTGAGTGGAGAAAAGTATTTTACCAAAATTGATTTGAAGAGTGGATATCATCAGATTAGAACCAGAGAAGGTGATGAATGGAAGACTACTTTCAAGACAAAGGAAGGTTTGTATGAGTGGCTGGTTATGCCTTTTGGTTTAACTAATGCACCCAGTACTTTTATGAAGTTAATGAATGAAGTTTTGAAGAAATTATTGAACAAGTGTGTGATTGTATATTTGGACGAAATTCTAATATTCAGTAAGACTAGAGAAGAGCATTTGATGCATATAAGGAAAGTTTTGTAGAGATTGAAAGAGGAAAAGTTGTTGATAAATCTGAAGAAATATTCCTTCATGAAAGAATAGCTTGTGTATTTAGGTTTTGTGATTTTATCTGATGGTTTGAAGATGGATCTAGAGAAGGTTGAAGCTATATTGAGTTGGCCTACACCTGAAAATATCACTGAGGTAAGATCATTTCATGGATTGGAAACTTTTTACACGAAGTTCATTAGAAATTTTAGTTCTATTTGTAATGCTATGACTGAAACAATGAGAGGAGACAAAAGAGAATTCAAATGGGCACATGGAGTTGATAAGAGTTTTGAAGATTTGAAGCTAAAGGTTGTTGAATTACCTGTGCTAGCATTACCTGATTTCAACAAGGTATTTAAAGTGGAATGTGATGCAAGTGGAAGTGCAATTGGAGCTGTAGTAACTCAAGAAGGTAAACCTGTTGTTTTCTTTAGTGAAAAGTTGAATGATGCAAAGAGGAAATATTCTGTCTATGATTAGGAGTTCTATGCTATTGTGCAAGCTATGAAGAAATGGAGACATTATTTGATGCCAAATGAATTTGTGTTGTATACTAATCATAAGGCTTTACAGTATTTGGGTAGTTAGAATAAGTTGAATTAGAGATATATGAAATGGGTAGAGTATTTACATAGCTTTACATTTGTGATTAATCATAAGAGTGGAGTTTATAACAGAGTTGCTGATGCATTGAGTAGAAGAAGGTCTTTATTGATTGAAATGAGAATTGAAGTTCTTGGTTTTGATGACATGAATAATTTGTATGAAAGTGATCCTGATTTTTCAAAGAAGTGGAGAGTGTGCAGAGCACCTAATACAAATCAATCAAATAAGTATGAAGATTATTTCATTCAGGAAGATATGTTGTTCAAAGGTATTTAGTTGTGTATACCAAGAGGATCAATGAGAACTAATTTGATTAAGGAGAAACATAGTAGTGGATTGGCTGGACATTTAGGTATTGATAAAACATTGAGTTTGCTGAAACACTGGTTTGTATACACCTATTACTATTCCTGAGAAACCTTGGAGTGATATCAGCATGGATTTTTTTCTTGGCTTACCTAGGACAACAAGAGGTAATGATTCCATATTTTTTGTTGTGGATAGATTTTCTAAAATGAAACATTTCATACCATGTAAGAAAACATCAGATGTAGTGCATATAGAAGATCTTTTCTTTAAGGAAATTGTCAGATTGCATGGATTACCGAAGAGTATCATCTCTGACCGAGACAGTAAGTTTTTTAGCTATTTTTGGAGAACACTTTGGAAGAAGTTGGATACTGAGTTGAAGTTTAGTTCTACATTTCATCCATAGAATGATGGACAAGCAGAGGTTGTAAACCGAAGTTTGGGTAATTTGTTAAGATGCTTAGTTGGAGATACACCAGACAATTGGGATTTGATGTTGGCACAAGAAGAGTTTGCATACAACAGTTCAATAAATATAAGTACTGGAAAGAAACCATTTGAGATTGTTCATGACACACAATTGAGAGGTATATCAAATTTGAGAGATATTGTTGGAGAAGAGAAAAGAAGTGATCAAGAAGAGGAATTTACAGAATTTATGAAGACATTGCATGAAGATGTAAAATAGAAGCTGGAGAAAAATAATTAGATATACAAATACAGTGCAGACAGACCAAGAAGACACAAAAAATTTGAAGTTGGTGATGCAGTGATGGTTCATCTGAAGAAAGGAAGATTTCCTATTGGAACATATGGTAAATTGAAGATGAAGAAATTTGGTCCTTGCAAAATACTGAGAAGATTTGACAGTGGAGATTCTTATGAGGTTGAATTACTTGATGACATGGATATATCACCTATATTCAATATTTTAGACGTGTATGAATATCATGAACCTGATGAAGAAGTGACTGTATCAAGTGATTATCCTAAGAAACAAATAGAAGATGTTGAAACATAGAATTGGCAGAAGCACAAGAGGAAGAGAGCACATGGAATATTTGGTGAAGTGGAAGAACAGAACGATTGAAGACTCATCATGGATTTCTCAATCCAAGTTGGATTCATTTTAGGTTGGACCTGATAAATGATTCAGAGAATCATTTCTTGTAAGCCCAGGTGTCTGATGCAAGAGCATTTTAGGTCATTGGAAATCATGCACAACCAAAAAGATGTTTTGCTTTCAGTTCTTTAATTGTTCTTTGTCGCTCAGGTTCTGTTGCTTGGGAATGCTTGTCTCTATTTCTTAGGCATGTTTACCAATGGTTTTCAGTGATGCTTTAAGGATGGATTTCGGTGATGCTTTACCGACGGGTTCCGGTTATGCTTTACCAACGGGTTGCTGATTTTCGATAACCATCTTCCCGAGATAGATATTTTGGGAGTTGGATCTTTGGGTTGACTTCTTCAGTTAAGTCCAATGTCTTAATTTATTTGGGATCTCTCATTGGGATCTTTGTGGACCTGAATCTAGGTCTCTCTATATATTTGAGCACTGACTTCCGTGTTGGTCTCTTGTATATATTCTTGTGTATGTTATTAGTTTAGACATTGTTGTAGGTCAAAAATCCTTATGATTAATTTTTAAAAGAATCATGTATTATGTTGAAGTGCATATTGAATCTTGAACTTTGAACTTCACAGTTCAAAGTTCAAAGTTCAATTTCCCATTCTCCATTTGACATCCTCATAAGTTTTTCCTTTGATCGGCAAGGTTCTTTAACCCACGCGTTTGTGTGTCAATGTAATATCGAATCTTGAATCTTGAACCTCACAGTTTTTGTTTAAGGTTCACCTTTCCAAAATATGCTCATCACCTTGCATGCTCAACCCGCATCTATTCCCTTTTTGGCATCAATGTTTTTCGCGATCTTGAACTTTGAACTTCTGCTTTTTGTGTTCATAATTCAATATCTTCCCACGCGTCATGCATTAGTCTATCTAATCTATAATTTTATCAATATACGACTAAGGAATATGAAATTTTGAACTTTGAACTTCGTGCTTCACAGTTCAAGGTTCAAAATCTAAAATGCGATAATGATCAAATACTCATGGAACGTGTCAGATCTCAGTTTCCTTTAAGAGATCGGTTTGAAAAGATGAGAAATAAATGCCACCTTGATAGAAGTACATCTTTCCTAAAGAGGAATTAAATGTGATTGGATGTGGCCAACAAATGATGACAAAAATCATTAATTCGTAGCATGCAATCATGATTACCAAAAAAGGGGCAAATTAAATGTATGTATTAATCTTCTCTAATTGTCTTTTCTATTTTCATAAAATTGTTGGAAGCACATACAAAGCCGAAGCACATTGAAGGTTTATCTCTGGAAGAGAAAACATACAACTCTGGTGAGTTTCAAGTAATCTTCTTCATTTTCCTTTCTGGTTTTAAGAATTATATGATGTAAGAAAGGAAAATTCAGTCTTTTCCATCTCTTTTCCTTGACATCTTTTTGTTATAGGTCACTATGAGTAGTCCTAGTGAGTCGGCTTCTCAAGCCAGATTTGTAAAGGAGAACAAGTTTTCTCTTATAAGTAGCTATTTACCAAAGATGTGAGACACAATTCTTGTAAATGAAGACATAGAAGAGATTGTTCAAAGACTGAAGAATGCAGCGACCGAAACCCTTTCAGCCAATATTGTAGAAAGTAGATTATTAGAGGCTGCTGGTTTTCTCGAGGTAACTCCATGCCCCAAATCGGTAATGGAATGCAGAAATAGGTACGCCAGGATAGAAAAATGTATTTGTCTTCCTTCTGGAGAAGTGTTGGTATCTATTAACAGACAGGTAGTCATGGCTACCCTGAGAATCCCTTCTATAGAGACTTATGTCAAATGTGACTTTGAGAAGGCCAAGAAATAATTTCACCTTAATTTCAAGGATTATAGAAATAACATTGCCAGAGATTGGTTATTGAAAGCTAAGAGAGGAGGCTCTAGGTTGCCAATACCTCAAGGAATTTTCAAAGAGTACAAGACACGTTCCTAGCCAAGCTTGTTTTTGAGTTAACAAGAAGGAAAAATTATAGAATGTTTGCAGAGGCTATGGAATTGATTAAAATTTATGTCAGTTTCTTTATCCAATTCCCCACTTTTAGTTACTTGAGGTTCGGAGGTTTCAGTGGTGAACCTATGAAGCTTCCATGATATTGCTTGGATAAGTATATTCTATTAGAGATATGCAGGCAAATACTCCAAGTAGGAGTAAAGTTCAGACCCAAGAGAGGAGTAGGTTCCTTCTTCCCTATTGATATAGGACATTATCATTTCAGATTAGCACATGCTATGTCCTCCGCTGATGCTGAATTAAAGGCGACCAATCTCCCTTCTTATCAAAGTCGAAGCTATTTTGATAGCATGAAATTCGTTGCACATCATTTAAAAGTAGATGCCACTTTTCTACATCAACCAGAGTTAAAAGATTTTTGGGTGGACTATATGGATGAGTTCGAGGTTGTAAAGAGGCTACATTTAGGGTTTAAATTGAACCATATTGTCACCCTGTGGATCCCTTTTAAAATCAAAGGATTTGGTTCTAAAATTGAAGAAGATGTGACAGAGTCCAAACATATGGAACATAACAATGAAGCAGTAGCCAAAAAAGTAGATTGGGGGAGAGAAGAAGTAGAGGATTTGAGTGCTATTTATCATGAAGTGTTCAAAATAACATACAAATGGCTAAAAGAAATGAGCAAGAAGAAGAAGCAAGAGCCTCCTAATTTAGTAACTAGGAAAGGTACAAGAATTGAAAAACTCACAACTTCCTTTTCCCTTACTAATGAAACTAAGAAATTGCTTCCTGCAGGTGAATCTAAAATTGGAATAAAAGACCATCTTGAAGAAGAAAAGGAAATTATCACACCATCTGCAAGGACCACAAGAGCTAGGAGAAAAAGGAAGGAAAATACAGATACGGTCCCTTGCAATGTAATTGACCTTGAGGCGAAAGGAAGTGAGTCACAACCTAGAAAGAAACTTAAAATGGACAAGAGCTCAGCCAGTCCTTCAAAAACTCAATTAGCAGGAGAAGGTCAACAAGACTTGTCAATGCTAAATACACCTACAAATGATTCTACACCAAAAAGCCCAAACTGGCTGGAGTTATTAGTCAACAAGAAAAGGAACATTGTTCCTATCTAAGCCCTAGTTGGAGATTTGGTTAGCAAATATATTGGAAAGACTCCACGAGGCAAGAAACTGAAAGTAGAAGCAATGGTTGATGTGGATGATAAAACAGGTCACTGGATGGTGGAAATATTCAAACCAAATTTTGTGATAAAACTAGTGATGTAGTCACAGAGAAGGATTTTCATGTGGAAAAGATAGATTTGGGAATGTCCACCAGGGTCACTAACTTGAAGATTCTGAACTCAGCAAATAGGAAAATCAACCACCGTGTGCAGAAAGATGCAGAAGAAAAGAAAAGGTTGAAGCAGGCCCTTTGTGAAATGGCCAAATACATTCAAAAACTTCACAATCCCATGCCTCAACCACTGTTGATAATCCCATTTGATCTGGATGTCAAATATCTAGAGAATCAGAAATTCTTAGATCAAGTTCACAAGGATAGGTCTATTTCAAAGGCCTTCTTCATCTGGATGGATAAGGTAACCAAAGAAATTACTAAATTTGCTAGTGGTTTTGATAGCTTGATAGATAAATCTGAAAAGTTATTAAAGATAGTTGAAAGAGATGTGGATCTATGGAGAAAGGAAAAAGAGCAATTGGAGATTGAAGTACAGAACATGGAAGATGTTTATACTTACGGTATAAACAAGTTTCTCTCTAAAAAAGTAGTGCTAGGGATAGATGAGAATTCTCTATTTATTGTTAAGATGAATATGGAATGGGAAGGCGCACTGTATGAACAAGCCATCGAGGAATCATCCCAGATAATTGAAAACTAGATTAGTTCAAGGGAGATCATGCATGCACACAATGAATATAAGGGAAAAATCATTGGACTGGAAAATGAGGCTAGTAGTGAAATGACTAAAATACTTGCTTGTTTCAATCAAAAGGTGGAAAAAATGAGAGCTGCTAAAGAAATTGGAATGAATGATTATTCAAGTTTAGCTCATGTGGAGTTAGCAGTGGTTTATGGTTATGAACAAATGAAAATATTTGAAGACAAGTGCCAACAGATGCAGAATTTTAAGAACATTTGGCTGCAGAGGTTTGAAGCAGTTGCCAAACCGAATCAAGAATTGAGGAAGAGCTTTGCTGTGGCATTTGAGGAGTGGAAATCTTCAAAAGACTCCACCAAAGCACATGATGGAGCTGGAATTGGCCTATCGGCCAATTAGTTTTCTGGATAGTTTTTCTATTTTGTTTGTTCCAAGGGTTTTTGCTATCTTTAGGGCAATTAGTTATTGAAAACCAAATCAAGCCTTGTGTTGCTATATATGTTTTTTTTGATGACCAAGTGAGGATCGGTTCTCTGGAAAGAAAACTTTACAATATTATCTATTTTGTTTAAGTTATTTTGGCATTGGTTAAACTATGGATTCTGAATATATTAATATATTATCAGTTGGTTATATAAGCAAATCTTGTTATTTTCATTGATCAGTTGGTCTATTGGAATGTATGATTTTGATTTGAGTCAGAATTAGATGAGTATGTTACCATAGTTTGCAAATATATCTCAGAATCTAGTCAGTAATATTTTTCAAAGATTTGATATCTCTATGAATCGACCATTCTTAATTTATTTATCTGTTTAAGATTTTAGTCACTTGGCTCAGATATCTTAAAGATCTTAAAATCTCCAAATAGTTAGCCATTTATCTACGATGAATGTGAATTGCAACCTTTCATACTTTCTCGTCAAAAGGGTATCTTGAATTAGATTCTTTCTTAATAAAAGTTTATTATTGATTGATCATTATATAAGGCAGCTGTTCCTTTAAAACAAAGAGTGTGGTTGTGAGTAACTCACTCAACTGTTAGTGCATTTTTTCTTCTGTATTCAGGGTATAAGAGTCTTTACTTGTTATTTTTCAAAGGGAAAAATATGTTCACTAACAAACATCATTCTTAGAGAAAGAAAGCAAATGTTTAGATATTGAGATCAAAGGTCTACGATCTTTGTTGTATGAATATCTGATTGTAATTCATTGAATATATGGCAAAAAATGGGAAGGATTTACAACCCAACATGTAATGATTTTGATCAAGTTAATATAAAGGATCACTGTGTTTTCTTCTCTCACTCTGTTGTTTAGCTTCTGCATTGTGTCTGCAAGTTGGTTTGGTAGCTGGGAGATCCCTTGCCCCCCACCTAAGACACCTCCTTGTGTCAAAGATCTCTCTTGTTCATCATATTCCTTGATATTGATTTTATTTTTAGGATCAATGACATTTTCTAAAAATCCTAGTTGCTCGATTAACCTAATGTGCATATATTCAACCCTACACCTCCATCTATCAAGACCTGTCTGACATGATGTTTTTGGATCATGACTTTGATATGAAAGGAGAGATTGTGTGGATTACGTAAAGAGTTGTCATCCTCTTCTGAGAATGATAGGTAATAAGGCGAGGTCAAGTGACCCACCATGGATTGAAACCGATCTAGATCCAAGTCCTTAGGGACATGGGTAGTTGACAACACTTTATTAAGGACCTCTCAGTGAGATGGAGAGAGTTTGAGAAATTTGAAGATTGAAATTTGGGTAGATGTTCTCTACAATTTATCGACGATGCTATAGTCCGTAGTATTGGACGAAGTCGGTTGTTTAGACTATGAGACTTTAGAGGTACCCACAATTTTTTTTTTTCTAAGAGGTACCCCAGATTTTGATACCAGCGGTTTATTGGAAGATGATGAAGGGTTGGAAGAGCTAAAACCCCCTAGGGTGACCTTTGCTTGCGCTTGGGTCACTGCGTTGGCCGTTCGAGACTCTTTCTCTTTCTTCTTGATAATGACGACATTGCAATATTCAGAATGAGATGGTTCAAGCATGTTAATGATGTTGTAGTTATCATTAGAATAAGTGTGATTGATTTGAGCACATTTATTATAATTTTCTCCCTTGTGATGTTCTGGGAAAGGATCTTTGAATGCCTTATGATCAACATTCTTGTTGTGATTATCAACCGTAATTATTTCGTTATCAACGAGTTCTTGGATCTCATGTTTGAGCCTCATGCAATTTTCTGTCATATGTCCTTTGTTTCTATGGTATTGATAAAAATAATTGTCTCTCCACCATTTAGGCTTGACCTCTGGATCATATGGTTTGGAGTTATCTAGCAATGTGATCAACTTGTTTTCCAGTAGATTCTTAAGTGCAGATTCGTAGGACTCTCCTAAAGAGTCAAAGTCTCATTTGCATTTAATCCATGACTTGTCCTTCAACAAACTACTGACCCCTTTAGAAGATGATGGTTTAGTGGTATTTTCAATAGCTTTTATGGCCTTTGAGTAGCTTGTCAGATTGAAGACTGCTGGTTTTGACTAGGGAGAAGAATGATTGACTACTCCGTCATTTACCACATGCTTGTTTTTATTCCAATATTTAGTTTTGTCTTTGGAGTTGGAACCAAACTTGTTTTCCTTATAGAGGGTAATGTCACCCTTTTTAACAAGCACATCTTCTATTTTAACGCATTTTCCACCATTTTCTTGAAAGAGGGTGGAAATTGCATTTGAAGGGGATAGTTTAGCTCTGGAATTAGAACACTAGAAAAAATATCCATCTTTTCAGATTTAGGCACAATTCATGGATATCTAGAAAAGATCTTTCTCCATCGCTGAAGAAAGGTTAGAAATTTTTCTCCTATGTTTTTCTTCGTGTTGCATAAATCAATCATCATCACAGTATGTTGGATATTGTAAGAGTACTATTGCTGGGAAATAATTATCAGCTCATCAAAAGTTTTGATACCAGTGGGTAACTTTGAGAACCACTCCATAGCCTGGCCTCTCAAAATCCAAGGAAAGAGACACATAAGATATGTCTCGTCATGCATAAATTCTATAAAAAGAGCATAGAATTCTCGGATGTGATCTTGTGGATCAGAGTGACCATTGTACTTATCAAATCGTGGGATTTCAACTCTGTGTGGGAACGGAGGTAAGTACAAATCTTTATAAAAAGGAAAAGGATAGATTTTGTTTAAGGAAAAATTTGTGTTGGTTTTTTCCTTTTCCTTTTTGAGTTCTTGTAATTCCATTTGCAAAGTTTTCATTTGTTTAGCCATGAGCATCATGGGAGTCTCTTCTTCTTTAGCAATGATATCCTCAGCTTTGATGCGAGGTGGAAGTCGAGCGCCTTGCTCGACTAGGTCGAGGAAATATTGTTACTTATCCTAATTTATGATTTTTTTATGAGTTTTATGAGCCTCTTATCCTGGAGACATTCATCAATCTCTTCCTCCTTAGGTTTTGATGGACTCGAGGAGTGGTGACTATAGAGGTAGATCTCTGTCGAGACCTACCCAACTTTGTCTTTCTTCTGATATCCTAGGACTAGGTATCTTGTTCTGCGAGGATAGTGATCTAGGAGGAGGTTGAGGATCTCTCCCAAAAAGAGGATTCTCTCCAAACAAGGAGTTGTCTTCAAATGGGAATCCTTGTTTGTGTAGTTCCTTAAACTGACTTCTAGTTTGCACAGGCATAAGTAAGTTGATTTGCTTGACCGACACTATGGTGATATCTAAAGTGTTGTCTAAATCCATGACCAAAGAGACCAAGTGATAAATGTCCAACTAAGGAGGAGATAGCGGAGACTCCGATCTTGAGTCAGGGTTAATTAACCTGCTCTCACAACCCAGAATAAGGACAACACAGACAAAGACAGATAAGATTTGAACAAAAGACTAGTCAATTGGACAAGCGTAACGACATCAGATTTCAAGACAGTGATAGGTTGGACTGACAACAGATCATAGTCAAATACAAACTAGCAGAAGTGTTATGATACCATAGACCTCAAAACAAACTCATTGTAGTAGGATAAACTGATGAAAAGACAAAGTTTTGATAAGTTTCTGACAGACCGTTAAAGTTTCAGACAAGATATGACAGACAAGTACCTAAAGTGTACATTTTTCTAAATTGTTTTATTGTTTTTGTTTTTGTTGGTTCAGTGAACACTCATAGCAGACACATCAAGAAGCCCTTAACTATTCAAGCACACTAAGCAAACCCTATTCCTAGGTGGCGAGAAAAGGACAATACTTGTTTGAATCCTCTTACAATAAAATACCCATTCAAGTCGGACAGTTAGAAGCTTGGCAACACTGGCTCCCCTCCACAATACACACATCTTGGGCCTACCAAGCTTTGAATTTCTCAAGATTTGAGGATCCTGATAAATTTACAGTCTGAACAAGAGGGGTACATGAGAGGTTTCTTAGGCATGTGCGTCTCATAATGCCCGTATCAACAAGTAGAAAAGGATTTTGGCCACTATCTAAAAAGGGTTTTAGTAAGGGTCTTCATTTAAGTGTATCCTCTATGTTCATGCAAGCATGATTCATGCTGCTAACCCCATAGAGCACCTTAGCACAAGCAGTTCATGATACATGATTGAGACCTGGAGGCCCTACTTTGTGATAGGCGAGAGCTGAGTATAATCTCAAATGCCACTTATCTTCCAAGGTTTTGGCCTCGAGGAAGCATTTTTATTATAGCGAGTCGAAGAAGCTTGGTGTTAGCTTGTTCTCACTTGGGTCGTTCGCCAAGGGTGAGTACTTTTTCCTACTTGGATAGGCCCTCTAAAGTTGTAGATCTCAAATGTCGAAGGACAATAAATGTTTCTAGATTTCTGATCATCCCAAAAGGGCGAGAGCATAGTTTCCTGACATTATTGCCATCCCTAAAACACCAGATAGAAGTTCATTTTAAAAATTCTTTCACGTGCGTTCCTATTTTAATAAAACAAAAATAATATGAAAGCACAATGTTTAGTGTTCTATCGATCAAGGCAACCTGCAAGATGATGCATTAGTAGTTTGTGTTTTAGTCTTCTTTTTCAACGTCCTGCAAACCATGTTAGGATGAAAACAATAAGATAATCCAGAGAACAACAAAGCCCAAAAATTGTAAGCATTATAAAAATAAAAAAATAAAAAATCTGATTGAATATTTAGAAACTAGACAAAAAATAACACACTTTAAAAAAAAATGCATCCAAAAACGTTACTGTATGAGCCCGTACGAGGCTTTGGAAGCTGCAAAATGAAGGATTAAGCAGGTACAGTCATCGAAATCTATAATTTCTAAGAAATCCAATTGGTAAAATCAAAAACTAATCCCACCACAGTGATCATTACAAAATTCTACCCCAAATAAAAAAACAATGCTCCCAAAAAGGACCTAATAAGAGCAAGTTATAGGGGTTTGAAGTTGGACTGCAAATTCAAAAATGCATATGTCGAAGGCAACGATTTTCAAATTTTTGATGACATTAATAGATTGTTAGGTTAAATTTGATGGCCACAAATCCATCGCAAAAAGCCAATATGTCTATAGGGAGATGGCTGGATGACCGTCAAATTTAAGATAGCATGGATTTCTGCGTGGCAAAAAAAGAATGGTTGTGCGCCCTTGTGTCTGCTGAGTTGGTGGATGAGGTGGCCTCCTACCACGCATCACTATTTTATTATCCCATTTAAAAGGACTAAAGTGACTGGATAGAGAGGGAGGATAATGGCAGAGGTTGTGTTTGGGCGGCACTCTGGTGGTGATGTCGAGTGGAGGTTGGGCTTGGGCGGAGTAGAGGCTTAGAAGGTAGTTGCGCAGCCCCAGGAAGTAGTGCGGGTGTGGGCGTAGCTTGAGGAAGTAGCATGGGGTAATTTTTATCGTAGGACAAAAATGTGTGGAATGAATTTACAGGGGGGCACTATTGATTCTTGGACAAGCAGTGTACTTCCATCAAAGCCTAGACAACACAGAGGTTTTGTGAAATGCTTATATGCACAATGTTGAAGCATAGAAGAAGCATGTGAATTATTTGACAAAATGCCTCGTGAATATAATGTAGAACACAAAAGAACAAACGCGGAGTATGAATTGATCAACAAAAATTATCCAATGTGGAAGCACATAGGAAGCATATCAACTATTTATGCTCCAAATCATTCGATTTAATGAAATGCAACCCCAAGCAATGAAAAACAATGATTGTGGGATGTGTTGAAATTGCATATGTTGAATTTTATTTGCAATGAATACTTTTCTAAATTTAAAGCTACAATGGAAAAGAGATCCTGGATTCCACTACAACTAGTAGAGAAATACAAATACAATATCTATTTTTTTGTAGATACATACACAACATTAATCAAAGTAGTTGATCCGAGGACATCATGGCTACATCCAATGGAGTATGAATTGAATATTGATGTTGCTACAAAGGCTATTGAGAAATTGTTAAATGAGTTTGTTTACAAATTGGCCATGAGATTTGGCACTTATGATGAGGCAAAGACCCGAATACAAATTCAATTATGAGTACATCAGTTGGGTCAGAAAAAGACCAAAATATTCAAAACTTTAAAGAGGAAACTTGCTATAACCAAAGAAGAATTGGATAAGTTGGAAGAGGAAACTGAGAAGCAGACCTCAGTCGGTCAAGAAGCTGAACCAGATCATGACACTAATGCCACCGATTCTGATGACATACCTATTGAGGCATCTAAGACCAAAAAGGGAAAAAGTACTAAGACTGTATCTCCACCACAAATAAAATCACAATCAGTGACTAGTGATTCACCACCTTTGAAGAAAGGTCTAGCAAAAATTACAAGGCCCTCACCGAAATTTACATACCAAACAAGGAAGCATAAGGGTACTACTACTGCATCGAGACAAAAGAAGAGATATGTGTGAAACACAGATGACAAAGATGATTCTGATGAGAATCCATAACAATTCAAGGTTGTTCACAACACACCATCACATAGTATTGATGATATTGCAGAGACAATAAAGACAACCAAACATTTGACACATCTGAAGATACAAGTATATTTTGACTTGTCTACCGAGAACAAAGATAAACTTGAAGAAGAAATAATAGGTATGATGATTAACTTGAAACAAGTTGCAGTTGAATTTTCTACTTCTATACCATCAGAAATATATGATAAAATATCATCAAGATGTTCATATGCACTCCAAACCGAGAAATAGATGAGAGAAGTAGATCTCGCACTTATCAAACCTGAGTGCACAGCTAAGGAAATATAGGATATCATGAGACAATATGCTAAGAAATTTCTGAAGAAACAAAGAACACTCAATATCCTACAAGGTGATATGAAGGAAGTGGATATTGAGATCACCAAAATTTGGAATGAATTTCTCAATCCACCTAAGGACATCCAGGACACCGAGGAAGTAACTGATGTTGCATCTACTGGACCGAGTACAAACCCCATGATAGTTGATGATGTAGAATTTGATAATGTGTTAGACGGTATTACCAAACTCCTGACTAATTTATGTCACTTGGATATCACAATAACTGATGTAACCGAAAGATATTCGGATGAAAGGGCCAAGGAAGATGAATCTATCGACGCAACCAAGACTATTGATGAACAAGATACATCACAGGTCGCCCGAGCTACTACACCAGGCTAGTTACCTATTTTGCTTAAAGCAATTGAAATTATGACTGAAGCGCAACAAAAGCCACTCGAGTAGGCAACAAATACAAATACAGATAAGGGTGAAGAACATGATAAAGAGACCGAGCATAGTGGTGAAACAAAACAAGGTGACGCACAAAAAGATACCACAGATGTTGCAGAAGAGAAAGGTGAAGGTACCAAAAAGACTCCTAAAAAGACAATAGATACATCTACTATAGATACAAGGTTAGTTATCGAGGCACCTAAACAGGTTGTCACACCGAGTACCGAGCTATCAAAGTCAAAAATTAAGAAAAAGGCTCAGTTAACTTTAGCACTATCACCTACATCGAGCAGTCAAAAGAAGAAGTAGAAAAGAACCAAGGACCCAGTTCCCTTAGATGAAATCATAGAGATTCCTGAAATGGGATCCTAAGACACTTCATCCTGAAACACTGAAGAAGTATGGTGAACTTTGCACCAGAAAGGTAACACAAGATAAGCTAAGAATAGAAGCAAAGCGTGCACAAATACTAGAGACAAAAAAGGTGATCTTAATGCAAGTTGTGTTACATATAAATATTGATGAATGAACCCCCATACTAGAACAAATTGAAATGATCACCGAGGCAATTGACAAGCCTGACATTGATGCCGAGTAGAGATTGGAAGAGAAAGGTGAGAAGAAGATCCAATTTAAAGTTACTGAGAAGATCAGCCAAGCAGTGGTAGTACATAAGGTAACTCTGTCAGAATTTTTAAGTGGTTTAGAAACTGTTATATCTGAAGCCATTACTATTCTACAACAATTATGCACACTAGATCACTTCACTATCAATATTAGTGAAGAGATAAAGAAATTAGACCAAGATCTAAAAGATAGTGCACAGAGTCTATTAACTGATCAACATGCATTACCGATGCATTATAAGAAGATACTCCAGAATCAGCGGTTGAGATAGGACTTGAAGAAAGAAGAAGAAAATATCAAAGAGAAAGTAACCGAGCTCCAGGCAATGTTACTACCGCATTTAGCAATGATGGAAAAACATGTGAATTTGACAAAGAATCTCATTGCCACCCCAAATTTATCAATGACAGACAACATATATGATATGCATGCCCAACTACAATTAGACCTACTCACCCTTGAACACTTAAAGGAGGAACGAGAGAAGTTGTTGGAAACTCTCAAGAATTCCCATCCCAATATTTTTGACAAACTATAAGTTATACAATTTTTTTCATTATTTAAAAAAAGAAGGAAATATATGTATATATGTATAGTAAAGGGGGATACTACAATCAGGATGTTCATATACATATACTGAGTATATACATAGGGGAATCCTGTACAAAGGGGGAGTCATCATCTATAGTATATTATGTATTGTACTAAGTTTTTGATACTAATGCCAAAGGGGGCTCGAATGTTACTCCAATTTCACATTAAAGTTGTCATTAGTTATCAAGTAGACATAAAAGACAGTCAGTGACAGAGTCAACACAAGATAGTCAGTTTATATCACCCAAATGCAGAGTTAACTGAGAGAACTGATCACGCCCAGAGTTAACCAAGTACAATTATACCTGTGTAAACTGACTATACCGAGCTACTCAAGCATAACCGAGATACACAGTATACACCAAGCACCGAGGAACAACATTAACTGAGTGGAACATAGTTCACATAAAATTTTGTTATGGCACATTATTATATGTAACAACTTTTGAGCCGACCTAGATAATGGTTTACACGATCAAAGAGGACATTAATTACATATTTATAGCATTAATTGTTTATGTCTCCTATGTGTAGATGATCAAGGTAAATTTTGTACACCGTTGATCTTAGGGTAAGGATGTAATTGTTGAACCCTAATTAGGTCACATCATTTGGTATATAATTGTATAATGTCAATTTTTGGTTAAGTATGTTGATAAAAAAATGATCAAGTAGCTGACATACTACAGACATCAGAGATCAGACAAGTGATTCAAGGACAGAGACCACATTGCAGAAACCAGTTTACAAAACTAAGGAAATGCTACCAAGCATAACTGAGCAGAAGATATTATCATTCACATTGAGGTGATATGTTTTGTATGAACTTACTGGATATGTATAAACAATTTTAATATTGTATATGTTTCCGATAAACTTTTGGTTACTCTCTAAAAATTGTAATAGACACCTAAATCTCTTAACATAGTAGACTTAACTGTCTTATTGTAAATCTCTTAACTGAGTGCACACATAGATTGTGTTGCTAAATCCTCACATGGGGTAGATCTAGTTGATCTTTTTGTTACTCTTAATAGGGTAAGATCATCATAAGTGATCATTTTTAAAGTTTTAACAAGATATCTTTATTACTGCAGTAGTGAAGTTTTGTGGGTCTCATCCCCACCGTAGTTTTTACCTTCTAACAGGGGTTTTCTGTGATACCAAAGTATTAGTGTCAAGAGTACTTAATTTCATGTATGTGTAATGTTTATTTTACATGCATTTACCTTTCAGCATTGATACTATATGTTTGGAATAAACAATCTAATCAGTCGGTTAATACAGAAAAGTGAATACAAGGAATTGACTAAATTTTTTTAAGGGTACTGATTCACCCCCCTCCTCTCAATACACACCCTTTCCATTCTCTTAACATTGGGCCAACACTATGGGTGGTAACTAATAAATACCGATTAAGTTAGTATCGGTTGAGATTACTAAACAACCTATTACATATTGATTGGATCATATGAGACATGTCACTTAGTGACATGTCTTTATGTAAACATAGTATACATAGAGACATGTCTATATAGGACATGCCTCCTCTACTCATATATATTGTGAGTGTATTGTATCTTGCTAGTATAGAAAATAACATAGAATATAAATCAAGTAAAAAATTTCACATATATATTTGGTATTATTATATCAACATAATTTGAGTGATATTCATATAAAGTGTAGATCCATAATTGAGTCAAGCATCTTCTCATTGATATAATATATATTATTATATATAGATCTATCAAGATCTTATTATTAATATATATTAATATTATAATTATATTATTATATATATTCAATAATAATATATTGCTCCATATTACAGAAGATAGAAAAATCAAAATTATTATAACCTCTAAATCTGATCATACTTTAACATGGTATTATCTAGCCAGTGTAAGAGAGATCCGATCAGATTAATATAGGCAGATGCAGAGGGAAATGATAATGTTGAGGAGGGGATTATATTCAGATAGAAAGCTATTGATTTTGTAAGGCGATTAGAAAGAAAGACATAATCGCCTATTAGGGAAATAGTTTGGCGTTAGTGAAGCAAGAACCATTTTTTTTTGCAGTAGAGTCAAGTGTCCTAAATATTAATATTGAGTGTAATCAAATTTCTATTGATTAATTAATCAATAACATTTGGCGGCAGATGTGATTGTGAAAGGCATGATTGAGGAAAAATATGTAATCAAGCAATATGATTTTACACCAACACATCTTGACTATGAGGAGCGACTAACTCTAATAATTCTAATGTTTACCAATTAGAGCATTGTTCATTTTTATATCGCTTATTTGTGTTGAATGATATATCAGGTCTGGTATCTTTGTATTAAGCTTACATTACCGTGAGAAACATTGAGTTTTGAAAGGAAAGAGTAGAATTTGGAAGTGAGCATAAACTAGGATACTACAATGGTAGGAATCATCAGTAGTTCATGAATATCTTTCTACGCAATGCTCTACATGTGCTTGTTATATACTGGTATTTTTTCATTGTTGAAGGAAAATAAATAGAGCTTTCATGAATGGTGCCCTTCTGTCCATTTTATGAATTAAGTATTATGAATGATCTTACAAATGAATGCATGATAAAATGAGCTTGGTAATTTAATAACAGAAGGATAAGAAGAAAAGTTGTTCCTATGAAAGATAATCTTGATTTTAACACATTCTTGTGTTAAGCTTGAGGAAGATAAATTTCTTTTCCTATTATCTCTGAGCATTGTAGTTGACATAGAAGTTGAAGCAATACTTAGTAAAGTGATTTCACACTATCATAGCTCCTTGTTGTATTTAAGAAGCCAAGCACAATTAAAGTTGTGTCTTGGTATTTACTTGAATTTTCTAAGGTTTAGAAGACTCTTAATTGTTGGAAGAGAAATATGTAATCCATCAATCAATACTCTAAGTGGTTGCCTCCTTTACGGAATGTAAATCCTCCCCGAGTTGAGAGATTTACCACTGATAATACTAAGCATTAAACACCTAGGTGCTAGGATTAAGAATCATATTTATGGCTTGGTATCTCAATTTCTAGTTGTGGCACCAAATTTCATGGAGTATGGGTTTAGGCTACTTATGCTTAGACGTAGGAGTAACTCTCAGAGTAGTAATATAACTTTAGAATTAATATGAGAGCTACATGATGCTGCTAAATAAATCTAAGCACTAATAATTCATATGGTGTGACCGAGCAAAGGCTCTTGGGAAAGTATGATACAAATAAATCATACCACTACTCGTAACATTCAGAATAGCTATACACCCGGTCATTCAATTGTCTAAATGATTAACAGTCATCTAGAAGTAGACTCAAATAACCACTGTATGAGGGCTATGCCAATTTAGTCCTAGCCCTGGATGGTGTTGTGACAGTCCAAAATATCTATCACCTAAAGGGTGTTGTCCTTTGACTACAAGAGATAAGTATTTTATGATTAAATGTTTGATTATTAGTCTTGAATTTTATGTGGTTAATTTATGTTACTGGACAATAAACCTTGTATGATTCTACCATTGGTATTTTTCTTTGAGATAGTTTAGTTCTATGAACTATCTGTAATCCTTTGTAAAATGCTTTAAGGATAGATCAAGAAGCATAAAAGGTTGCACTCAAAGAAGAAATAACTTGATGATTGCAGTCATGAGACTGAGTTGGTGGCTGAAAATATTTCTTTGATGAGGAGGAAATAGCATTCAGAGGGAGTCTCACATTCCATTTGTGGAAACCTTGGACAAGAATTTTAGGAGTTCGATGCAAGATCTTAAGCTTTAGAGGGAGCCACATCATCATTAAGCCTTGGGGATAAATCCATAATTATTGCATCCACTGATGTTACTATGGAATCAGAAAAAACACATTTGTGCTCAGGGAACTACTCTTGCAAACAATGTTGTGATCAAAATTTCAACATGATCATGTACCAGATGATGAGAGTCTCTTGGAGAAAGATATTTTCATGATTGGGACCATGAATGATTTTGTAATAGAGGGAGCTACTAGAGGATCTACCACACTTTATTTTTGAGGATCTTGATCATAGTGATTAAGAGGGAGTAGACCATGGAGAGATGATTTCTCTAGTATTCAGACTAGGTACATTATCACTGAAGAACAGACAACCAATATTCCTGCCAAGCCTCATGCCAAAGTAAAGTTTGTGCATATTGAGACAAGCTTGGAGTTGTGGAGAACAAATCACTTGCTAAGACGGAGTATCATAATCACTGATTTCTTGATATGTACTATAATGCATTCTTATCTGTGAGAGAGAAGTTTGAGATAAAAGCCCTTATTTCACCCCTAGGAGTAGCCATGGTGGATCCACCCCCTGATATGGTTCATGGTGGATTTCATGTGTGTGACTCCATGAATTTATTAGCTTATGCCCCCTATGAATATTAAGAGATGACGATCTCTCAATGATGAACACTTGTACATACTACCATTATTGTGAGGTGACGATCTCATAATAATGGTGGATATCACGTAAGGTGATATCTATGAAAAATCCATAATGGTGGATATCACGTGAAGTGATATTTATGGAAAGCCATAGTGGTGGATATCACAAGAGGTGATATCTATGAAAATATATTATGATGGATATCATGAGACTTGATATCCGTGGACATGTCATGATAGTTATCTCTTAAGTAATATTGACTAAGTCATGGATATCATGAAAATTGATATTTATAGATAGCCACAATGAGTTATATTACGAAGATATTTCATGGTGGATATTATGTGATGTAATATCTGTGGATATGCCATGAGAAGATATATGTTTGGTAGGAGTAATGTGACTTGATGCTAGTGCACATACCAGAAAATATATTGTGAGTATGGTGAATATCATGTGACTTGATATTTATGGACATGTAGTTACTCCTGATGACACCGTGGGGTGACATCATCTATGGTGGATATCATTAGACTTGATATCCATGGATATTCCATAATTTATAATATCACATTGAGGTGATATCCCTATGGATCTATTATGTCTACATGAGGAGAGTAATAATCCTCCCTAGCTAAGAGTGAGTGTTAATGTATTGTAGTTTCGATTAGATTATACCTATCGATGAAATCAAATGCATAAGTGGCCTATCGACCTTGATAATTTGATCACTATCCTTTCTTCTATATTACTATTATGATTATTGGTTATCATATATATGATTATTAATAAGTTGCCAATCATGTATGTATTCATATATATTTAATATTGTTAA
>MU223867.1:2429512-2446873 GCA_018584345.1 Thuja plicata | reverse complement strand
TATATATATATATATATATATATATATATATATATTGTTAATATAGATGAGAATTGATAATATTAATGAGGTTGTGATTTGAGTATCGATTTATATCATTATTAATATTGACAAGCATCAATAACAAGTATTAGTGATAACTAATAAATACCAATTAAGTTAGTATCGATTGAGATTACTAAAAGTCATATTACATATTGATTGGATCGTATGAGACACATCCCTATGGGACATGCCTCCTCTCCTCATATATATTGTGAGTGTATTGTATCTTGTTAGTATAGAAAAACACATATAGTGCGAATCAAGTACATCATTCACATATATATTTGGTATTATTGTATCATAGTAATTTGAGTGATATTCATATAAAGTGTAGATCCATAATTTAGTCAAGCATCTTCTCATTAACATAATATATATTATTATATATAGATGTGTCAAGATCTTAATATTAATTAATATTATAATTATATTATTATGTATATTCAAGAGTAATGTATTGAGATATTATAGAAGATAGAAAATTAAAAATTATTATAATGTCTAAATCTAATCATACTTTAATAGCCTCAAGTAAGTCAAATAGATCATTATGGATGTCCCCTTTGATCTCAATCAATTATCTATTAAACTTGTTTATATATTCAATCATTCCTTCTTCTAGTCTTCTTTTCTCATCATCATTATACAAATGTTTATACTTCTTCAATTGAACTAATATGCCATGATGTGTTATATTTTTTAAGGTATCATTGCATGTGAAAAGTGGTTTACCATATATAATCATAGGCTCCCTTACTGCCGAATATTTCTTAGGTGTAGAATCTCTCACCAGTATAGCTACCTTAGTTCCTTCGGCTCTCAACTTCTTCATTGCATCATCTCAATTTGTTTCCTCTTCTTTTTCATCTCATTTGTGTCTTATATATATTATTTTCTCTTTTGACTTAACTCTCTTTTTGGTGGTCTACTAGGTCTTAACAAGTTTAGAAGGTGTTTCCTTTGGTGTAGTTGGTTTGGGTGTATCAAGTTTCTTTTCCACCTTCTCTGATGAACTAACAGTAGTTTGTACCGAGCTCCTTCTCTATCTGCCTCTAAATGATAGTGAAAATGGTATGTAATCAGGAGAGGCATCATCATCAACATTAATAGGTTCATCTCCAACCTTTTCCTTTCCCTTCTCATTTTCCTTTTCCTCAAATTTTTTCCTTGCTTCTGCCATATTTTTCTTAGTAAAACCCATCATTTCACCAACCATATCAACTTTTTTTATTTGTCTTTCTCTTCTAGGTCTAGGGAGTGTCTCATGCACCTCAAGGCTCTTCTCTGCATATGTACCTAAACTTTTCTCTAATGTTTATAAAGGTTTGTTTGAAATATCTTCAAAATATGTTTCAAGAAGAAGACCATCTACCTCATATCCCATAGGCATTACCCAAGATGTTCTAGGGTCTTATGTCTCCATTAAAAATCATCAATCTCTACCATAAAACATATTTTGTCCTCATACTTCCTCACAATCTCAGGTGGAATCCTATCCCTCAAATGCATAGATTCTTGAAAACTTTTAAAGTATCCCCACATATAAATTCTTGTTTTCTTCTCTCCTAGCATGTCATAAATTTCCTTGATCTAAATAACTACTGGTTTATCTCCTTTCCATTTAATGTTTCTCATTCTAGGAAAGTAATTGATGAAATAGAAAAACATACATACTAATAGATACTCATACTTGAATATTTTATTTTTCTTTCTTTATCTTCTCCATATTTTTCATGAGATGATCCCTCAATGCTTCAAAAATATCATATTCCACATATTCTTTCATAATATAGTATGCAATATATATAGTTGCACTAGAAATGAAATTATCTCTGCTGGAATGATGATCACCGTGGATGTGAATTTCACATCAAGTTGAATGATATTGTTCACTTTAATTTAGCTCTAGTCCCACTAGGAACCGGTGTGATTTGTCACCATGTCCTTTTCAATAGATCTTAGTACATGCACCTCTCCACTATCACAAAAACCTTTGATTTTATTTGGAAACTCCTTCATGATTTTGTAAGGTTTATTTATCCACATAAACTAATCATGCATTCTTCTTAGCACATACCAAACCCAATCTAATTCAAATAAAAAATCTAGAAACACCATTACCTATGTAAACTTATTCTCTTCTAATATCTTGTATTCATCCTTCAGAATTGAGTCTATAGAAACCTCCTTAAATTTCTATTTAATCGCTCTTTCTCTAGGTTCTTCCAAGTTACAATGAATATATTTTATAACGTCTTAAACATGAAGAAATTCATAAGGAACATATGAAAATGCACTGTTGGGGTCATCCTCTATGGATTTGTGTGAATGTTTCTTGAACACTGGTCTAGGACTCTCTATTATTGTTTGCATTATGCTATAGTTTTGGAGATTATATGAAGAGCAGTCATGGGTGGATGCATAATTGGTTTTCCTTGGTGGAAATGAATTCAAATATCATGATTAGAGTGATTGGTAAGTACTAAACATGATTGGTAAAAGAAAAGATCAACTATATATGTTGATTGATGTTTAGATGTACAATGGTAGTAGTCAAGTTAAGGAAAGATTCAAAATTTGTGCTTAGAAACACAGTATGTATATGGTATGAGGAATCTATGATTCCAATCACAACTTATTTGGATGAGAGGTGATGGAGGTTTGATGCAGGGGAATCTTGGGGTGGTTGGAAATCATCTATCACCGAAAGCATGTTTTGGTTTGATTTCTGTTTTAGTAGTTTAACTTGGTTGGAGACCTGAGGTGCTCAGTCATTTGGTGATAGTTATTGGTTGGAAGGTGTTTTGCTTCACTATTGAACTCGGTGACTAGACTCAGTGGTGGTTGGTGTTGCTGTGATATTCTACTTGGGGTACACTGCTCGGTGGTGTCTTTCTCGGTAGCATATTACTCAGTGGTGTTTGTTTGGTGGAGTTCTTCTCGGTTGTGTCTTTCACCGAGTAGTCTCACTCTCGGTGTGCTTGTTTACCAACTGGTTGTTGGGGTTCACCGAATTGTGTTTATGGATTGGGAAGACATTGGAGATTGCATCCGTGATTTGAGGGGGTCATTGGGATCATGCTAAGTTTTGAGGCCTATGGATTTGTGGCATTGGATCTTGTGTGGACCTAAATCTGGGTTGATGTGTTCTCCTATGTATTTTTTTATTAATTGCATCCAATTGGTGCATTTAATATTTGTTCATTGTAGAGTATATGGCTGACTGGGTCATTTAATTATTATTTACAAGCCGACTTATGGAAAGTGTGTATAAAAGAGAGTCTAGGTTGATGTTTAGAGGGACATGACAAAGAGAAAGAAAATAATGGGAAGATAGAGAGAGGATATAAGAGTAAGCTAATAAGCTGAAAGATTGTAAGTTGCTGCATATAGTTGTAAGTGGGTAGATAGAGATTGCAGATTTCTTGGTGGCTTGCGAGTACAAGTTCAGATCCGATTTCTTCCACTTAGCTATAGGGTAAATGGATAAAAGTGGATCCTGTGAGATCTTGTTCAATCCGTTGATGTAATTGACCCTAACTGGGAAGGCCTTACAACCTGACATGTAATTGGAATTCTGAGATAATAAAGTTGATATTGATATATCTTGTGTTGTGTTGCTTCCGGTGTGTTATTCTTGTTGTTGGCTGCAAGTTTGGATAGTCCTTTATTGGATCCTCTGACCTTGGATTGCATCAAGTCATATCAGAGCTACTAGTTTGTTTCTCTTGGAGCTTAGGGTTTTCAAAGATCTTGAGAGATGCCTCCAAGAATATTGGACCCTAGGGAAATTGCAGATCTATCTGAGGAGGTGGAAGCGAGGATAATAAAAAGATTCAGATCTGAGATGATGGCAATGAAGAATGAAATCATAGAAGGTATCAGAAATGTTGGATTGCATAGAGGTCTAAGAAAAGATGATGGTTATGAAGAAGCTGCTGAAGATTTTGAAGTTGTTGGATCTAGAGAAGATGTCAAAGCCAATCGAATAGAGAGATCTGTAGGACACATATATGACTGGTTACAGAGATTTGGTGCTTAGTTGAGTACAAACTACAAAATGGAGGTTTCCAAAATTTTAGTTAAATTGAGACCTGAGGATCTGATTGATTGGATCAGTGAGTTAGAAGACTACTTTGAGCTGGAAGACATCGAAGATCTAATTAGAGTGAGGTTGGAAAAGACTAAGTTGAAGGGACATGCTTCTTTATGGTGGAAAGAATTGCAGAGGGACCGAGAAGAAAAAGGTGAGATGAAGACTAATCAATGGAGGTTGATGGTGGAAAATCTGAAGGATAAGTTCATTCCTACTGACTATGAACTTGATTTGTTTAAGAAGTTGCAGAATCTGAAATAAAAGGAGATGACTGTGGAAGATTATACCGAGGAGTTCTACAAGTTGACTATTCAGTTTGGGGATAGAGAAATTTCTCAAGAAAAGGTGGTGAGGTATGTTAATGGTCTAAAATTCAATATCCAGGATGAGATTGGTATGTTGAATATTGACTCTATGGAGGATGATTATTGGTATGCACTAAAGGCACAAGATAGGTTGAAGAGAAGACATTTTGGTAATTCTCGAGGGAAAGAGAAGAAAGAGTAGCTAGTAAAAGATAAACCAGGTGATGAGGAGGAACCGAAACTTGTTGAACCGAGGAGAAAGATATGTAGAGGTGTATTTAGAGGTACTTGTTACAACCATGGTGAAGAAGGACAATGGTCATTTTAAAGTGCCCATGCAGATAATAAAATTGGTAGTCACTGAAATGTTGTGGTTAATGAGATTGCTGAGAATGAACCTGAGGTGGAGGGTATGAATCTTTTTCTTAAGAGAACTTTTCTACCCTCATAGAAAGTTGATTCTTGTCAGAGGAAGAACTTGTTTAGGACTATGTGTAAATCTGGTGGTAAATGTTGTAAAGTGATTGTTGATGGAGGAAGTACTGACAACCTAGTTTCTAAGGAGATGGTTCAAAAACTTGGTTTGAAAAGGTTGACATATCCTTGTCATTGTAGGATAAGTTGGTTACAAGATGGTCATGCAGTAGAGGTGAAAGAGAAGTGCATGGTGATTTTTCACATTGGTACTTATAGAGATGAATTATTATGTGACATTGTAGAGATTATTTCTTGTCATGTTTTACTCAGTAGACCTTGGTAGTATGATAGATAGGCTATTCATGACTATAAAATAAATTCCTTTACTATATTGAAGGATGGGCAAAAGTCTATTTTGATTACTTTGAAGGATGTAGAGCTCGGTAAGAGGAGCTTGAACATTGGTAGCAGATCTGAAATGGTTGCAGTAGATGGTGGAGATATGAGTATGTAGAGATATGAAGATAAATCAACAAGTGCTATTGGAAAAATGAAGAAGAAGAAGAATCGAGGGAAGAGTGCATCGGTAGAGGACTTGGAAGACCTATATATCAAGAACCAGTTTGGGATCTATGTGTTGAATCCCAACAGATGTTCATCGAGCTACTGAGAACATATTTTCACACCTGGGGTGTTTGATGGAGGAGCATCCTGGGGTAGTTGGCAATCTTGTGTCACCAAAAACATGTTTTGGTTTGATTTCTATTTTAGTAGTTGAACTTGGTTGGAGATTTGAGGTGCTCGGTCATTTGGTGACAATTCTTGGTTGGAAGGTGTTTTGCTTCACTATTGAACTCAGTGATTGGACTCAGTGGTGCTTTGTGTTGTTGTGATATTCTACTCGGGATACACTGTGCGGTGGTAGTTTCTTGGTGTGTGTAGCTCGGCCGTGTCTTGATTGGTAGCATATTACTCAGTGGTGTCTGTTTGGTGGAGTTTTGCTCAGTTGTGTCTTTCACTGAGTAGTGTGGCTCTGGGTGTGCTTGTTTACCGATTGGTTTTTGGGGTTCACTGAATTATGTTTAGGGATTGGGCAAACATTGGAGATTGCATCCATGATTTGAGGGGGTCATTGAGATCGTGTTGAGTTCTGAGGCATGCAAATTCATGGCATTGGATCTTGTGTGGACCTAAATATGGGTTGATGTGTTCTCCTATGTATTTTGTTATTAATTATAGCTTTCTGGTGCATTTAATATTTGTTCATTAAAGAGTATATGGCTGAATAGGTTATTTAATTATTATTTACAAGCCAAATCATGTCAATTGTGTATAAAAGAGAGTCTAGGTTTATGTTTAGAGGGACATGACAGAGAGACATAAAATAATGGGAAGATAGAGAGAGAGAGGATAGAATAGTAAGCTAATAAGCTGAAAGATTGTAAGTTGGTGCAGATAGTTGTAAGTGGGTAGATAGAGATTGCAAATTTCTTGGTGGCTTGTGAGCTCAAGTTCAGATCTGGTTTCCTCCAGCTAGCTATAGGGTAGATGGATAAAGGTGGATCCTGAAAGATCTTGTTGAATCTATTGATGTAATTGGCCCTAACTGGGAAGGCCTTACAACCCGACATGTTGCATGTAATTGGAATTCTGAGATAATGAAGTTGATATTGATATATCTTGTGTTGTGTTGTTTCCATTGTGTTGTTCTTGTTGTTGGCTACAAGTTTGGACAATCCTTTATTGGATCCTCCAACCTTAGACTGCATCAAGGGTTGAGTGTCACAGTCACTGAGATAGGTAGAAATTTTATGTTCTTGATCAACCATTCAGGTGATTATAGATCTGTGGGTGGTAAAGTATATGTGACCCTTTCTAATGATATGATGATATGGAATAAAGGTTATACATCCAATGTATTTCTATTTACAAGATAGATGCATGCATTTAAGATATATTTAAGGTGTTGTATTGGAGAATTCAAAACATGTTTTTATTATGTTGGAGATATAAACTTGCAGATATTATCTTAACCTAACACAGTCATGGTAAAATATTTGTCTCATTGTGGTTATCAATTTGACACATGGTGCTGTCATGGGAAAGCATTTTGAAGATCAATCTTGAGGTAGTGCAAATTTGTTTATTTAAGGAATCAGAGAGACAAAGAAAGAACAGAGGTTGTTGAAAAGTTTTATTGGTGATTAAGGTTTTATGATTTCATATTGGAGGTGTGATCAGAGAAAAAAGAGCATATACAAAGTAAAAATTACAAAGAGCTGAAAAGGTTCTGATAGGATAATAGTGCCAGTCGACAGATCAACAATCTTTCTGTTACCTAATAATTAGAGAAGTTCAAATCCTTTAACAAGGTGAACTCTAACAGGTTCTTATTTGTAAATCCTTTAACACGGTGACTTATTAATCAAGGTTTTAAATCCTCTAGTGAGGTAGATCATAGCTGATCTTATTATACTCCTAACAGTGTACTAATCACTTCTGATAAGGTGAACCCTCGGAAAGGGTATTGTAGCTCCTAACTGGGTGTCATGCCCAAAATCTAGGGAAAAAGCACACCAACAATATTATTTTAAACTAAAAGATTATAACAGTTGCAACTTGATACAATGATTCACACCTATGGTTACTAGGTTAGCTTACGACAACTACAAGAAGTTGATCCTCAAGGTGAATCATGACAAGCATTGGCTAGTCAATGTCCCTTGGAGGGTCAATTTTAACAAGGTATACTAACTTACCAACTAGGTTTTCAGAACTACTAAACATACTTTTATGAAGAGAGAGAAATCATTATCTTAGAAGTAATTTCTCAATTATGTTTAAACAACAATGTTTACTCATTTAATGATTAAATTTAAATATCTCGATATATAATAACCCTTAAGAAAATCCACCAGGTTTCATTCTCATTTAAATTCGCAAGGGTAAATTAGTCATTAAGTAATTCCCTATTTAATGTTGCGCATTCAAAATCAATTTAACAACCTTTAACTTACACAAGGTCAAACTGTCATAGTCCTATGGTTAATGATAATTTAACTTAATAAATCTCCAATAGTTTAAAAATAAAAAGTTTCCTTAATTAAAATAGTTAATAAAAGAATCATCAAATTTACCTGTCATTCCAACTATAATTAAATTCATTAGCTTAGACTAAATTAGGATCCAACTTACATTATCTATAAACAATAATTTTTACACTATATTTCAATTTACATTCTATCGCTCAAACAATAAAACTAATGCAAGATTTAATTTATAAAAGATCACATAATTAGATCAAAGTTAAAATCACAACATTTACCCATGGAAGATTTTTCCATTAATAATATAATCTATAGATTTATTAAAATAAATAGTCATCAAGTTTAAAGTTATACTATAATGAATTTTCATTCAATAGTGAAATTAAAAATTACACCTTATTAAAATTTTAATTAATGTATATACAATTTAAATCCCCACTCTTAAAAAAATTTAATCTTAATAACCCACTTAATAAAGTTTAATTTAAATAATCCATATTCTATAATAAAAGTAATTTACTACACAATCCTTTGAAAAATCTGCTTTAAAATATAATATTAAAAAAACACTTATTTAATATTATTAAATTCTAAGTCTCCCCAACTAAATCTCTTGGGTTTGCCCCAACACTAATTCGGAGTTGGGGATTAGGCTCCAATATTGAAATTTAAAGTTGAGACCCTACTGTTCTATTCTTTTAAAATCTACAAACCCTAACTCAAAATTAATGGTGCTCTCTATTGTTTGTAGGTCTGCAGGTTGGCTCCCATGGAGGAGAAAAAATGAATGAATGTAAAATGGATACCTTAATATATATATATATATATATATATAGTAATGATTAAATAATAATTTCTTTAATGAAGCAGAGCCTAGGTAAAACTCTATGGCCACGAGCTGCATTTTTTTCTAGGTTTTAAGTTGCAGGGCCACGAATTTTAATGGGCAGACAACAAGGGATGGTGGATGGACTAGGTGTGGCCTCCCCCCTAGCCATCTTGGGTCACAACACCCATGGTAATGCCCGTAGTCACGGTCAAGCTTCTGCTACGAAAACAACCATGGGGGCTGCTCCCCTTGGTGTTCGGGAGGGTTGTTCACCCCCGTGACCTCCTTCAAGGGGGGCCCGCGGGTGGGGCTTCGGCCCTTCCCTTGCCCTAAAAAAACCAAGCTAACTTTTTTTATATTTGTTTTTAAAGTTTAATTTAATTATTAAGTTTTCTTTTAAAGTTAATATATAGGTATAAAAGAACACAAGTAGAAAATTAGAATTTTAATGCTAAGGAGATATAATAACATGAATTATATATATATATATATATATATATGTTGAAGATAATTATTCAATTGTGTATTGTCATTGATGTTACACATGTATTTACACTTATGTAGTGTTGTTACATAAATGTCTACATTCAAACCGAGCATAGTTGTTGAAATAGAATGAGTTGTTTTAGTGTTGATCGAGTTGAGTTTGGTATTGAAGAAATTTAGTGTTGACCGAGTCACTTGGGCATTTCAGTCATGGTCGGGCATTCAATGTCAACTGACTAACAGTGATTTACATTCTATAATTAATTGGTTATATGAGGCCGACTGAATTGTGATTTATTATTTAGAATTATATTCAAGCCGACTTGACAAGGCTTACCATATATATGAAAGGTCAAGTTTGGATTGAATGTGTGAATGAGAAAGAGTGTGAAAGAAGAAGTGTGGAATTATGTGATATGAAGAGTGAAGGCAAAATCAGATAGGATTCTGATTGAGTAAAAATCACTCAGAGTTGCAATAGAACATCTGATCAACAAGGATCCAGTCATAATCAGAAGAGAGATCTGAATAAGCAAAGACAGTTCCTTTAACATATAGGTCTATTCATTGTTACTCTCTAACAATTGTAGCAGTGATCTCAAATCTCTTAACAGAGTAGACTTAACAGTCTTTTTGTAAATCCTCTCACAAGGTAGCATTTCTATGTTGAAGTGTTGAAGACCTCTAACAAGGCCACTCCTCACAAGGTGATTAAATCCTTTAACAAGGTTACACCTAATAATATGTTATTGTAAACTTTAACGGGGTTGGCTCCTAACAGGGCTCACTTCTAAAGAGTGAAAAATAGTAACTAGTTACATTGGTGGTTTTTCCCATATTGGGTTTCCATGTTAAATCTTGGTTTCATATGTGTATATGTTATTTGTTTTATGCTTTATGTTTTTGCACTTAATCACTAAAGTATAATTGCATTGGATATTATAAAGATTTCTTTGACACCCTAGTTCCAGAAGAATATCTTAATTAACCGAGTAACAGTGTTAAAGTATTTAAGACATCTAAGGGACAAAGGATTTGTTTTGGAGTAACTAATTCACCCCTCCCCTCTCAGTTACTTATCTCATTTCCAAAAATTGGTATCAGAGCTTCAAGTGCTTTTAGAGAAGGTTTTAAGACCTAAGCTAAAGATCAGAGATGTCTTACAGAAGGGAGATCCCAAAGATAAACAAAGACAACTTCCTAGCACGACAAGAGCTGACACAAGGAATATCGATGATGGGGCCTAGGGCACGCCCAACACCAACCAACCTTGCTCACATGACACAAGGAATACCGATGATGTGGCCTAGGGCACGCCCAACACCAACCAACCTTGCCAACAATGTGAAAACAACACAGTGAGAGAATAAAATATAGAGATCCTTTATATTAACTTGATCAAAATCATTACATTTCAGGCTGTAAGGCCTTCCTAGTTTTGTCCATATATTCAATGAATTACAATAAGATCTTCAGACAATGTAGATCATAGAACTTCGATCTCAGTATCTGAACATTTTCTTTCTTGCTCTAAGAATCCTCCCTAAACTAAGAAGATACACAATAATATATACAATAGTCCACCATAAGAGGTCAGCACTCAAATCCATAAGTGAGACCCAGATTTAGGTCTACATAGATCGCAATGAGAGACCCCAAATAAATAAAGCCATCAAAACTAACTGAAGAAGTCATCCCAAAGATCCAACTCCCAAAATAATAGTCTCGGGCAGATGGTTACCAAAAATCAGCAACCCGTCGGTAAAGCATAAATGGAATCCGTTGGTAAAGAATCACCGAAATCTGTTGGTAAAGCATAACCAAAAACTATTGGTAAACATGCCTGAGAAATAGAGACAAGCATACTTGAGAAATAGAAACCGAGTGATAGAGACAAGAATGCCCAAGCAGTAGATCCCGAGTTACAGAGAACAATTAAAGAATTGAAAGTAAAACATATTTTTGGTTGTGCAGGATTGCCAATGACCCAAGATGCTCCTACATCAGACACCTGGGGTTACAAGAAATTATTCTCTGAATCATTTATCAGGTTCAACCTGAAATGAATCCAACTTGGATTGAGAAATCCATGATGAGTCTTCAATCGGTCTGTTCTTCCACTTTACCAGATATTCCATGTATTCTTTTCCTCTTGTGCTTCTGCCAATTCTCTATTTTGGAATCTTTACAACTTCTTCTATCTGTTTCTTAGGATAATCACTTGATACAATCACTTCTTCATCAGGTTCATGATATTCATACAAGTCTGAAATATTGAATATAGGTGATATATCCATGTCATCAAGTAATTCAACCTCATAAGCATTTCCACTGTCAAATCTTCTCAGTATTTTGCAAGGACCAAATTTCTTCATCTTTAGTTTACCATGTGTTCCAATAGGAAATCTCCCTTTCTTTAGATGAACCATCACTTCATCACCAACTTCAAATGTCTTATGTCTTCCTTATCTATCTGCACTATCTTTGTATTTATAATTACTTTTCTCAAGCTTCTATTTTACATGTTCATGCAATGTCTTCATATTCTACAAATTCCTCTACTTTAGCACTTCTTTTCTCTTCTCCAACAATATCTCTCAAATCTGATATACCTCTTGATTGTGTGCCATGAACAATCTCAAATGGTGTCTTTCTAGTACTTCTATTTACTGAACTGTTGTATGCAAATTCTACTTGTGCCAACATCAAATCCCAATTGCTTGGTGTGTCTCCAACTAAGCATCTCAACAAATTACCTAAACACTGGTTTACAACCTCTATTTTTCCATCAGTCTATGGATGAAATGTAGAACTAAACTTCAACTTAGTATCCAACTTCTTCCAAAGTGTTCTCCAAAAATAGCTAACAAACTTATTGTCTCGGTCAGAGATGATACTCCTCGGTAATCCATGCAATCTGACAATTTCATTAAAGAAAAGATCTACTATATATACTGCATCTGATGTTTTATTACATGGTATGAAATGTGTCATTTTAGAAAATCTATCCACAACAACAAATATGGAATCATTACCTCTTGCTGTCCTAGGTAAGCCAAGAACAAAATCCATGCTGATATCACTCCAAGGCTTCTTAGGAACATTAATAGGTGTATACAAACTAGTGTTCTGAATCACTCCTTTTGCAACTTGATAGACTCAACTTCTTACAAATTTTTGAACATCCTTATAGAATTGAGGCCAAAACTACCTCTCCTTCAGCAAACTTAATGTTTTATCAATACCAAAATGTCCAGCCAATCCACTACTATGTTTCTCCTTAATCAAATTAGTTATCATTGATCCTCTTGGTATACACAACTGAATACCTTTGAACAACATATCTTCCTGAATGAAATAGTCTTCATACTTACTTGATTGATTTGTATTAGGTGCTCTGCACACTCTCCACTGCTCTAAAAAATAAGGATCACTTTCATAAAAATTCTTCATGTCATCAAAACCAAGGACTTCAATTCTCATTTCAGTCAATAATGACCTTCTACTCAATGCATCAACAACTCTGTTAGAAACCCCACTCTTAGGCTTAATCATAAATGTAAAACTCTGCAAATACTCTACCCATTTCATATGTCTCTGATTTAACTTATTCTGTCTACCCAAATAATGTAACGCCTTATGATCAGTATATAACACAAATTCATTTGGCATCAAATAATGTCCCCATTTCTTCATAGCTTGCACAATAACATAGAACTCTTGATCATAGACATAATATTTATTCTTTGCATCATTCAAATTTTCACTAAAGAATGCAACATGTTTACCTTCTTAAGTTAATACAGCTCCAATTACACTTCCACTTGCATCACATTCAACTTGAAATAATTTATTCAAATAAGGTAATTCAACAAATTTTAGCTTCAAAGCTTCAAAACTCTTATCAGCTCCATGTTTCCATTTGAATTCTCTTTTGTCTCCTCTCATTGTTTCAGTCATAGCATTACAAATAAAACTGAAATTTCTGATGAACTTTCTATATAAACTTTCCAATCCATGAAATGATCTTACCTTAGTGACATTTTCAGGTGTAGGCCAACTCAGTATGGCTTCAACCTTCTCTAGATCCATATTCAAACCATCATCTAAAATCACAAATCCCAAATATAAAATCTCTTCTTTCATGAAGGAACAATTCTTCAGATTTATCAACAACTTTTCCTCTTTCAATCTCTGTAACACTTGTCATATATGCATCAAATTCTCTTCTTTAGTCTTACTCAATATTAGAATGTCATCCAAATATACAATCACACACTTGTTCAATAATTTCTTCAAAACTTCATTCATTAACCTCATAAAAGTACTGGGTGCATTAGTTAAACCAAAAGGCATAACCAACCACTCATACAAACCTTCCTTTGTCTTGAAATCAGTCTTCCATTGATGACCTTCTCTGATTCTGATATGATGATATCCACTTTTCAAATCAATTTTGGTAAAATACTTTGCTCCACTCAAACAATCCATTATGTCATCCATTCTTGGTATAGGAAATGTATACTTCACTGTTATCTTATTGATTTCTCTAGAACCAGTGTACATTCTCCATTCTCCATTCTTCTTAGGTGCCAATACAACAAGTACTACACATGGAATCAAACTTTCTTGGATCAAGCCTTTGTTCAAGAATTCATGAACTTGTCAATTAAGCTCTTCATTTTCGGTAGGTGTTAACCGATGTGGTTCTTTGTTTGGTAAACTAGCTCCAGGAATCAGATCCATGCAGTGACTGATATCTCTGATTGGTGGCAAACCATCAGATAAATTATCTAAAATTATCTCCTAGTACTCAGTGAGGATCTCTCCAACTTCTGTAGGAATGTCATCTTCTATATTCTTACTAGGTTTGTTAGGAATCAAAGCATAACATATATCATTTATTTTCAAGTCCTTAACAAATTTTCTACCTTCCATCGGACAAAATTTCACATATGTACATATCTCACCAACAGATTCTTCAACCAAAGGTAACAAAATTTGCTTCTTACCATCAACCCAAATAGAATATCTATTTAATCTTTCATCATGTATAGCATGTCTATCATATTGCCAAGGTCTACCCAACAAAATATGACAACAATCCATAGGCATAATATCACATAACACCTTATCATAGTATTTTAAAATTTTTAGACTCACAAAGCATTGTTCACTCACCATTAATGTATGATCATCCTTGATCCATGAGATCTGATAGGGTTTGGGATGTTTCTGATGACATGTAACTGATTGAATGTTTGATAATGTTAAGTTGAAGATGATGCAAAACATTAAATCAATTAATGGTTTGTATTGTCATTGATGTCAACTTGATATCATCTGTATGGTCATGTACATAATGCCAAAGACTTCAGAGAATAAATGGAACAATGATTATGTTTTTTGTAATGCATAAAAGTCAAGTATTCACTAAGTGACAGACAACACCGACGGAGTGCACACCATCGGTAAAGACAGAGAAAAAGTCACAGTGATAAATAACGAGCAAAAGAAAGTGTTGCCCAACGAGCTAAAAATAGAGTTGCCCGATGAGAAAGATCCAATGATTCCTGGTGGACGGAGATCCTGAAGCTAACTGAAGTTACACTAATGGAACTGGCAGTTGTCACCGACAATGAGCTACAGAATTGATTGACGGAACAGAGAGATCAGAAAATTACAAAATATAGCAGAGCTTAATGACAGACCTAACTGGTTGATTTATTTGTTTTATTCGACCACAGTTAAGTAATTGATTTAAAGAAGATTTATACAGTTGACAAGAAGATAACTACGAGATAAATCAGGAGTTAAAGTGATAAATCAAATTGGTTGGATTGTTTTTCACGCTAAGAATCAAGAATCAAGAATCATGAATTAAGGAATATCATGTCTATATAAGAGATAGGCATAATTCATTTCCACATGCAATTAGATACACGAAAGGGGAGTGAATAGAAAGAAGATGCTGAAGAGAAACTGGTGAAGGATAAACTTCATACAGTCCTGATCAATCAAGCTGAGGGAGAGCTAAAGAATTCTGCAGACACTGAAAAATAATGAAGCATAGCATCATAGAGCGGAAAGTGTGGAGCACAAAGGAATTGAATTGATACATTGATCAGAGAGGTATTGTACTTAAATAGATATGAAAATCTACAATTCAAAGTTGCATTAGAAACATGTCATAATGTTTCAGTTTAACCATTGAAGCATCAAGTCTCTTAACAGAGTAGGACTTAATAGTCTTCTATAATTGAGGTATATCCTAACAAATTACCAAAGGGTTGATTCATGAAAGTAGCATTGAATTTGCCTAAAGCCTATTGACAGCCTAAGAATGAGGTTGATTCAAGGATGGTAGCAAGATTTGCCTAAAGCCTATTGACAGTCTAAGAAGGAGGATAATTCAAGGATGATAGAAAAATAGATGCCAGATACTAAGTGACAACCTATGTATAAAAATCCTCTAACAAGGTTGCACTTAACAGTGTGTTTGTAATCTTTAACAGGGTTGGCTCCTAAAAGGGCTCACTTTAGAAGAGTGAAAATTTGGGGTACCGGTCCCAGTGGTTTTTCCCTTAACAGGGTTTCCATGTTAAAATCCATGTGTTATGTGTGTATGGTTTATTAATTTATTGTTTTACATTTTAGATATGCATTTCTGGATTGATTGGTATACTCTGCATATTTACTGAGTATCGGTAAATAAGTTTTACTGCTTATAAGTAATCAAGGAGAATAAGGACAGATAAGGTAAACTGACAGACAGTTAATTATTTCAAGTATTTCAAGGCATGCATCTTGTAGGGACTTAATAATCTGAGGTGTATTGATTGGTGGATTAAAGTTTAAAGGATAAATTTTTAAGACAACTGATTCACCCCCCCCTCTCAGTTATTACTAACAATTGGTATCAGAGCTTGTGTTCTTAGAAGGAAGGTTTCAAGACCTAATTAAAGATGACAAGATGAACAGACAAGATGTGCCCAAGTTGAACAAAGACAACGTTGATTCATGGCAAAGCAGGATAAGACTCCACTTATCAGGTATTGGCAATGATATTACTCAATAATTAGACACTGAATATGTGTTTCCTACATGACCATTGATAGTAGATCAATTGAGAGTGAAGCATGAGCATAACTGCATGGTTATAGAGCTTTCTTCCTCACTCTCTGATGCTGAATTTGAAGATGTCAAAGATTGAAAAATTGCAAAGACAATGTGGGACAAACTGAAGCTTGTACATGGAGGTGATACAAATGTTCTGAGAGCCAAGGCAGAAAGCCTAAGAGGGAAGTTTGATGATCTCAGAATGAAAGAAGGTGAAAACATCACATAGTACAACACAAGAATAAAATATGTAGTCAATGCTATATGGGGTGTTGGAGGTACACTTGAAAAGGAGACAGTGGTAAGTAAAATATTAAGAACCTTATTGCCTATATATGCTATTAGAGTCTCTTCTATTCAAGAAATGAGAGTAGTAGCAAACAATACAATTACTCTTGATAGCCTAACTGGTAGAATGATTTCATTTGAGATGAATAAATTTGACAATAGTGTCTTACCAAGTTTAGAGTCTGCATTTAAATCTTCTATGAAAATAAGCAAATCTAGTCAGAGACACTCATCTAGAAGAGACAGTGAAAGTGAAGAAGAAGATCTAGATGAAATAGAAGCACTCATGGCAAGAAGAATGCAGAGAGGCAAAGGTAAATACAAAGGCAAGTTACCACTTGTATGTTTTAATTGTAAAGAAATTGGACGCTTTGCTACAAGATGTCCTAACAGAAGAAAAGATGACAGAAGTGATGACAGATCTTTTGAGAAGAAGTCTGAAAGAGGTGATAAAAAAGATTACAAAGGTTACCAACGATCAGAAAGAAAGGATACTTGAGACTACAAGGATAAAGGAAAGAAGGATAACTACCTAGTTGCTTGCAAAGATGAAAATATTGACACCGAACCTGATGATGACATCGAGATGGTATTTGAAGCTGTGAAGGATGATTCAGATGAAGATGAAAGGTATGAAGAAACTGCACTCATATCTAAGATTAGTAAGAATGATATCTAGATTATAGATAGTGGTTGCACTCACCATATGACTGGTGACAAAGAAAAGTT
>MU223867.1:2381462-2406965 GCA_018584345.1 Thuja plicata | reverse complement strand
TATATATATATATATATAAGGAAACAAGATTTTCGTCTAACTCTATTAGTATGAATTTGTTTTGGAACAAGCATTCACCCATAATAGGAAAGTAGAATCATGATTTACACAAAATACTCTTACATAGGAAATTACACATTAATTTTTTTGAAACTTTCAAATACATCTATTTGTAAGAGATAATGTAATATTAAAAATACAATAAGAGTGTTTTCAAAAAAACATAAATGTACACACATTTCTTTTCTTTTCTAGCAATGAAACTTTTATTTCAATCATTACAACTCAATACACAAAGAAAACCTTTACAAAGTGGTACAAGCACTAAGGATTCTCTTTTACAAAAATAACAAGAAAATACAAGGTTTATAAGAGTTGGCAAGTTGACTCCTAGGGAGTATATGGCTTATTTTGTGTTATCATCATGGCAACAAAGTCATATGAAGTTTTTGATAGTAATCTATGAAGTGAAAATTGACTAAGTGTAGAAGACAAAATAGAACAGTGACTTGCAATCGATCAGGACATTAGCGCACGTGCGTACGATCACCTACAGATATGTGCATTTAGACTTAAGCTTTATGGTATGTTATTATGCTTACCCTATACATGTATTGTATGGAATGGAAGTACAAACAAGTTACAGAAAGAACAAGTCCACTAGCAGTCCAGAATACATAGTATGAGGCCGACTTCATTGTTTTGATTAGCATGTAATCTTTTGATATGTAAAGGCTAAGCGCCTATTGTAATAAGTTTGTAATCATGTATTAAACATTGTTGTAAACACGCTTAAGCAAAATTGTTTGGAATCATTGTGTATTATTTTTTTGGGCTGACTAAGGTCATGTTTATAGTCGCATCTATCCAGGCATAAAGATATATATATGTAATGCAAAGATACATTTGAAGTGTTGTCGAAGAAGTCAGATAAAATGTATAGCAGAGAAGTCTGAAGATATCAGTATGAGATAGAGTGCTTAAAGAAGTTAAGATCATATGTGCATAACTGGAACTGATCAGACATCTGTGTCACATACAATAGTTCATCTTTGGATATAGTGTATATCTATTCTCAGGAGGTTGTAGCCTTCTTTCTCTTTGAGAAATGAGCTCTTGGATAGTGATTCCTCACCCCTAACAAGGTTAATTATAAAATACTCCTAACAGGGTTAGACCCTTAACCAGGTCATTATACTCATATTGTAAAGACTGCTTCTAATAGGGCAAAGGAACTTTAATAGGTTCATTATACTAGTACAATATTTGTGGGTACTAATTCCCACCGGGGTTTTCCTCTAATCAAGTTTTCCTCATAATCATAAAAATTGTTATGTGATCTTGTGTTATGCTTCATTGAATGTATATTTGATTTATGTTTAAGTTGCTGAAATTGAATAATAAGCTAAACACCGATTCNTTCCCCCCCCCCCCCCCCGTCTCAGTGTTTCCAACAATTGGTATCAAAGCTTGGTCCTCAAAGAGAAAAGTTTAACCACTTGAAGAGATCATGGATTCAGAAGAAGTCAAACATCTGAAAAAGAATCTTGAAGCAGCCCTTGAAGATCTAGGTAGATCTGAGAAAGAAAATGAAGAACTCAAACTAAAATTTGATGGTTCACAAATGCTTATCAAGAAACTAAGGAAAGAACTAAAAGATTGCTCCAGCAATGATTTGAAACTGAATGAAGAGAACAAGTCCCTGAAAGATAAGGTAGAAGAATTGAATGATCAATTAACTGATAGCTTAACAGCTATTGAAGAGAGGAACAAAGAAAACAAATAGTTGGATGATGAACTCATGCAAGCCAATTTGAAAATCTTGGAATTGGAAAATATCAAGAACAAAATTGAAACTGAATTATCAGGAGCAAAAGACAAGATTAATAAACTACACACAAGTTCTGATCTAATTCAATCATAGCTCTATGCACAAAAGTTAAAAGGTGACACCACTGGTATGGGATACAGTTTAGCTGAAATTGAGATCAAATCATCACAAGAAAGAAAGAAATCTCTAACAAAATCTTCAGAAGAAAAGAATACTGAAAATCATGAAGAAACTAATGTAGAAGATAAGAACAAGGCAGTCAACCATACTTTCTATGCCTATAACAATCATGGAAACTTGGAAAGAGATTGTAAGAATGTAAGACCCTTCAATGCTTACTGCTACTCCTGTAATAAATTTGGTCATAGGGATATTCATTGCAGAACAAATCAAAGAAATCAACCACAACTAAACCAAAGGAATCAAACTCAATTCAATTAGAGAAATCAACCTCAAAGAAACTTGTAGAACATTACATGTCAGATATGTAACTACAATGGACACACAACAAAACAATGCAGCATGATGAAAAACAACACCAGACCTCCTATCATCTATCACTCATGCGGAAAAGCTGGACACATCTCAAGGTTTTGTAGATAAAGAACAAAAGGACAAGAGAATCCCAAGAAGTCTTTATTTGAAGAATCAGGAGAAGTCAAGTTTGTGGAAGCTAAAGATATCTCAGATAAAATATGGGTTGAAGTAAAGAAGGATATTGAAGAGAACAAGGTAGCAGATGCATCCTCAATGGACACACCTTCTACTTCTAGATAGTTGACCCTCATGGTCTTAGGGGGAGCTATTTTAGCTTTGAACCCCTGCATGGCTAGTATACTCACCTCTGAGTATGCACCTTTGCATTCATACATGTGATCATGGATTAAGGTTGTATGCATTCACACATTGCCCTTACTTTATTCAGAACAAAGTTTGAAATTCTCTATGTAAACCACTTTATGACAACGAGCATTAAATGTAATTAGTCATTATATAATTGGTATAATATCTCAAAGACCTCACTTTGCATTTGAGTTAGAATAAATCAGGAAGCAGACAAGCATTGAGCATTAAAGAACTATGGTTTAAAGGACCAGTTGGTTTGTGAATAGATTATCAATTAGAACGAAACCCTAGCTGTCATGCTGTTTCAAAATCATCATGAAACCCTATTTAACCTAGTTGCAAGTAAGTATGGAAACCCCTGTTGTATTTGACATTGCTGAGAGTAAGCGATTTGTTTTCAAGAAGCATCCATTCAAATCCATACTAGATGATGTCGAAGGAGCATTCTCTAGAACCTCGCTTGGAGTCATTCATGTAGAAGACATTCACGTATATGTCTATTGCAAAAAGGAAACAATTGGAGACAATAGCATTGCATCTCTCATGGGTTCTATGATGAAAGCAAATTGTACATTCAAGAATGAATACGCGCATCTCACTGATAACCCTATCTTTGAGTATTCCAATGCGCAAAAATTCTACGAGCTAGAATGGGTCAAAATATTATTGAGAAGAATACATGATGACCTCTACTAGATTGGTGAAGTTCCTATCTGCATCACTACTGATCTAATTCATGAGATGAATGGACTACCCAAGACTGGACCAGTTCTTCCAACTGGTAAAGATGTTAAGAAACAAGTTGAGCAAACATGCTTGTCAAGGAGTGATAGGCACAGTATGATAGTTGATCCCATCAAGGAAGATGACATTAAGCTAGTTACCATAATACTAGGTTATAAATTATAGCACACAAGCAGACTAAATAGTGTATCTGCAGCCACTTTCTTAGCAGCAATAAAAAAGGTGAAAGACAATACTCATTACAACCTATGTGTGATATTGTGCACTCAATTAATTGACAACATCCAAGCTATCAAGCATGACAAGAGAAAGATATTCAAGTTTGGGTCACTGATCATATATCTTTACTTCCACATAGTAGGAAAGGTTGAAAATCTCTACCTAGATAGAAGCAAACCCACTCTATCACAAATTTCACTTAAAGCCACATCAGAGAGTAGTGTGAAGGATTCTATGGATATAGACATCAAGACATTCAGAATCAAAATGCAGAAGAGATTCGGGATACCTGAGAAAATAGTTGAGAAGTACAAAGACACAATATGCTTCATGGTGGAGATTGATTATACTTGTATGAAGGCAGTTGAGCCTAGGATGAAATGGATTCACCCTCTTGGTTATGAATTAGAAGAACATGTTTTGGAAGGCTATGCACAAGTTCTCCTATCTACGCCCAAAGACCCCAATGAACCTAGATGGGGCACTTATAGGGAAAAGACAAACCAAGTTGATTCTGTCCTATATAGTGCTAAGAATAAAAGCAAGGCATCTAGGATTACCTCAAATATCCTAAAAGTTCATGGTGTTACACAAGAAGATCATGACAAAGCTAGAGAAGCTAAGATAGCCAAAGAACATGAGAAGAATCCCATAGAAGTTAAAACAAAAAAAAATGATGATATTCCCAAGAAGAAGAAGAAGAAATCAAATGAATATACATCTGCACCATTAGCCACCATTGATCTGGATGCATCTCCACCATCAGTACCTAGCAAGAAGTCTAGAGGGAGGAAGAAAGCACCTACTAGTCATCCATCCTCAAGAACTACAAGGAGCAAGGTAAAGAACACTGAAGCTCCTCCTGAGGTAGGTTTCAGACCTAGCCTTAATGTCTTAAGGAACAAAATTTTCAATGAAGGAAGACTAGAGTCTCTCAAGAATATATATGACAAATATCAAGAGATAGACAAATCAAAGATTCATTCTATGATCATCTCTCATCTGATTAAGTTTAAAAGGACTGTATTGGAACTTAAGACTGTAATACGAGACAAGGTATGGAATATACTTGATATGTTGAAGAGGCAAGAAATTGAAGAGGATATGAGGATAAGAGAAGAAACATTGGATAGTCTTCTTCCGGTGTGCTCGCATGATGAAAAAGTTATTTTGTTGGATTTAGTAAAGCCACACCTAAGAACCAAAACAAGAATACTTCTTATCATGAACAAGGAGTATGATCTGGTCAATGAAGAGACTCATAAGGCATTTGAGCGAGTATTTCTAGATAGACATATGTATCCATCAATGACGCCTATAGCTAAGGTAACTCCAGTCCCTCCTAAATAGGTTGCAAAACTAGCAATTTAGAATGCACCTAAGACAGGTCCACATGTTTCAGCGCCCTTAGTCTCAATAGCCTCTGATACAACAAAATATTTAGGGGATACTATAGTGATTGATGATATCAAGATATCTATGACCGTTTGTGATAATGATATGGATAAATTTGAAAAACCATTTGTGAACTCGGAAGAGACAAAGAAGGAATGCACTGATGACACATCCTTACAGCAAGATGAAGTTCCCTCAAATGATGTAACAGATTTGAACAAAGAGCAAGAAAATCAAACCAATGAGATACCAGCTATGGAGATCCCAGTTAAAAGTGAATGCATGGATACTAGTCAGAATAACATATTCACACCATCCATTCAACCATCTACCTCATTGTTGTCAAGTTTAACTCCTGACTCATCAAGTTTGGATGCTTGGGGAGAAGAAGACCTGATCAAGATTAGTGTCCTAGCCATGGAAAAGGCCAAAGAAAAATAGGTTATGAGAAATCCTCTGTTCCTAGAATCATTAAACATTTTGAATGATCTAGTGCCTACAGATAAGAAAGTAGCAAAAATTCAATCAGTTGATGATGTAGACAACATACTAACAAGCTTCAAAGCACACTTTACAAGCTTAGTAGACTCAACCACAAGAATTGCAGAAGATGAGTATAAAAAGGAAAGGTTGAATGAACTAGTAAAGAATTTTTCCTTAGATCTAAAGTCTTTGAAGATTGGTCTGTCTATGTTAAAAGAGTTGGCAGATAAAGGTAGAAAAGTAATAGGCAACTGCATGGATAGGGTGAAAATGATGACTGAACATATCAAGAAGATAGAGGAGGTAGATATATTGGTTGAAAATGTCAGGAAATCATTCGAGACATTCACACAAGACATGAAAATATGCAACAATATATACCAAGGTCAACTGGAAAAGATAGAAAAAAGCCAAAATGGAGATCAATAAGATAAGGATCAGGAAGACACAGCTGAGAAAAGCACTTGTGCCCTCCTTAGCAGTTCTACATGAGAACATCAAATAGATTGATACCACCATTGTCACATATGATCAAGGTCCCTACATGGACCTGATGAAAATGGAGAAGCTCACATATTCTCTATGCGCCCATCTCCAGACAGTTGATGCAATGAAGGCATTCTGGTAGCAAGAGATAAAGAATCTTCAAGTTGTATATCCAGATGTGTATATGGAGTAAGTATCTAGAGACTTAAAATTTTGTCACCTTTGTCATTAATTTCAAAGGGGGAGTAAATAATGTGTGAGGAGAAGTTTATGTATATGCAAATAATATGTAGTATATATTATAAAGTATAATGATATACAATTTTTGGGTGTTAGTCAATTTTGAGTAACTTGGCCACATTTCTTTGTTACCATTAATGACAAAGGGGGAGATTGTTGGCAAGTTGACTCCCAAGGAGTATATGGCTTATTTTGTGTTTTCATTATGGCAACAAAGTCATATGAAGTCTTTGATAGTAATCTATGAAGTGAAAATTGACTAAGTGTAGAAGATAGAACAGAACAGTGACTTGCAGTCGATCAGGGCATTAGCGCACATGCGTACAATCACCTAAGGATGTGCAGGTTTAGACTTAAGCTCTATGGTATGTTATTATGATTACCCTATACACACATTATATGTAATGGCAGTATGGAGAAGTTATAGAAAGAACAAGTCCACCAGCAGTCCAAAATACAGAGTATGAGGCCGACTTCATTTTTTTGATTAGTGTGTAATCTTTTGATATGTAAAGGCTAAGTGACTATTGTAATAAGTTTGTAAGCATGTATTAAACATTGTTGTAAACATGCTTAAGCCAATTTTTTTGGAAGCATTATGTATTATGTTTTTGGGCTGACTAAGGTCGTGTTTATAGTCACATCTATTCAGGCATATATATATATATATATATATATATATATATATATATATATATAATGCAAAGATACATTTGAAGTGTTGTCAAAGAAGTCAGAGGAAATGTATAGGAGAGTAGTATGAAGATATCAGTATGAGACAGAGCACTTAAAGAAGTTAAGATTATATGTGCATAACTGGAACTGGTCAGACATCTGTCTCACATATAGCAGTTTATCTTTGGATATAGTGTATATCTATTCTTAGGAGGTTGTAGCCTTGTTTCTCTTTGAGCAGTGAGCTCTTGGACAGTGAGTCCTCACCCCTAACAGGGTTAATTGTAAAAGACTCCTAATAGGGTCAGACCCTTAACCAAGTCATTGTACTCATATTGTAAAGACTACTTCTAATAGGGCAAAGGAACTTTAACAGGTTCATTATACTAGTACAATATTTGTGGGTACTAATTCCCACCGGGGTTTTCCTCTAATCAAGGTTTCCCCATAATCATATCAAGTGTTATGTGATCTTGTGTTATGCTTCATTGAATGTATATTTGATTTATGTTTAAGTTGCTAAAATTAAATAATAAGCTAAACACTGATTCACCCCCCCTCTTAGTGTTTCCAACAATAAGTCTTCCACACTTAAAAATTTGCAACTATTCCTACAATAAGAGAACATTCTTTCCCTCTACTCTTTCATGCTTTCAAAAGCCATTTTCCCCAGAAGAGAAAAAACCTGCAAGAATAAAATAGGTTGACCATGGAGGCTCACCTCCCAACCTAGGTCTTTACAAGACCACCCCCGAGCTTGAGGAACCAAGAATAGATGGCTACCAACATTCCAACACAAGAAATCCATAAAACATAATTTTACACAAACAACCATTTCCCAAGGTTTTCATAATGGATCACCTTGGACCCATGAAGAGGGGTGAAGGTGGAACATGAACCCAAATAGGAGAATTCCAATGAAAAAATTACCATTCCTTCAATAAGGCTCAATAGATCCATGAGAAATGCCTCACAAGGGAAATATAACACCAAGATTCTTGTAGTTCACATACAAACTTCTTCCCTTATCACCCCCAAATGTGTAGAACAACAAATGGAAATATGGAGCCCATAGTCCATGCCATATCCCTCTACTCTATGAGGAGAGACTCTACACTATTTGGGATTTCCCAAATCTCTTCACCCTCAAGGCTCTCTTCCGTCCCAAAGGTGAGTATGGCCTTGCACACCAATAATAAAACAAAGAAAAAAGAAAAAAGAGAAAAACAAATAGAAATCCATGAACAAGTTTAAAGCTTCATAATATCAACATGCTACAATTCTACATTTGGACACACATAATGCACAAAACAAGAAACATGGTTCTTCCATGATAGGAGCGCCAACCTTGCTCCAAGAAATTGTATAATTCAAGTTGAGCTGAGCTTTTCCCTCCCTTGGATTTTCCTTCCTTCACCAAAAATCACTGACTAGACCTAGAAGTCTCCAAGTTTAAAGGGTGGGAAATCAACCTCAAAACTCCTCCAAAATTTCACTAAAAGGAAAATCCTCCTTAACCCTCAAGATGATTGGGCACACCTTTTTCAAATTCGTCACTCTCAAAGAAGGTACTTTTTGAAAGGTCAAAATTGAGGTTTGGGAATTCTATTGGTCAAAATTTAACCCCCAACCCTTAGAACACCTATTGGGATATCTAAATTCAACCATAACTAACCCCTAGGGCTCCATTTAACCCCTCAAAAGTCCACTATGAGTTGAATTGCGAAAATACAAAATGGGATTCCCTCCAATGGCACAACAACCAAGATACCTAACCTAGGTAATCTACAAGATGACTCTAAGGTAAGCACCTAGCTAACTCCAACTCACTTGGTCATGCCAACTCACATATACATGTGTCAATTGACACCACAAAAGTAAACACATCACATTACTACACACATGGCATGCCGAGTGGATAAATCACAATTATATAATATAAAAATTAATACAATATTCAAATATTATGTTTACTAAATAAACACATAAAAATGAGGTTATATCTCCCCATGGAGTTAACCTTGGTTTAACATGGTATTCGCAATTAATCCATCCTTGATTGCTCGCATTTAATTTCCATGGTCAATTTCCTGGACACTAGATCAAAATATTAGTAGTTCATGAAAGAAACTATATGTATATAATAATGAAACATTAATGATAACATAAAAAAAATCTATTTATACTTTGCAATTCACAAAATTCATCATAAATTAAAATGACATATGATATTATATTTCCACACACAAAAGTATATATGCTCATCAACTATTATATAATCTCATCATATAATTTATTTTTTGAAATTCAACTATCATAAGCATATTTACAAAATCAACACATCATACATAATTTTTAATTGACACCATATTCACTTTGAATCACATTTCATGAGTCCATACCCAATCAAAACGTAATATGCAGAATTCAATTTTCCCTGTATATCATATCATCAAGATCAGTCAATTGAAACATATAAAGTATATCCTATGATCCTCAACATAATAAAAATTATCACCTAAGGTCTACTGATATGAAGTCTCTGTCTGAATAAGTCTAATATAGAAAAAATAGTGTAACATCATGTAATAACTTATCAAATCCATTACAGGGCTTCCTCTAATCATTATTTTGAAATTTCATGAAATCCTTTATTAATCCACACCATAATAGTATTCTTATCTAGTCAGCCATTAAGCGTCATTAAAAATACATCCTAAAATATTCATCATAGGAATCATTAGTATATGTATCCTAAAAAAAATATTGAATCATTCATTGGATTAGACCCACTCAATCATAAATAGGAATTACATGTCAAACAAGAGTAATTCTACTAACCTTACTACATGTAATTATATTTTATTTATTCAATCCAATCCTTACTTGCACTGTCCTTTTAACTATATAATGAACATAACTACATTCCAAATCATGACTCAACTCAATTGATCGATTTACGTTCACATCCAAAAATCCCTTTAAGTACCTAGCATTAAGCACAACTCACCTTATTGAAAAATCTCCATTATCCTTGAAACAAATAAATCTACATAACAAATACACTCACTTGCATTCTCATAGTAATTCATTGGATTAATTAAGCTTAGTGAAAATGTAGTGTATCCTCGGCTCATCCGCACGAGTATAGAAACAACATGAAATGGTGCACATCATGGAACCTTGTGGTCTTAACCTTGTCCAAATTTAATACATAATATATAAGGAACCAACATAAGGAACTCACCTACTAGGTCTATCCTATATGTACGACCTCTCAAAGGTCTAACATGTTCACAAAATACAAGGACGAAAAACAATCCACACCCATCAAGGTGTCTAGAAGGAAGGAAAATAGGGGATGCCCTACATCATCGCCCTAAAGGAATAGGCTTACTCCTTGAAGCTGATATGTCATTCTACAGATAGCATGGCATGTGCAGAATTGATACTCAAAATCAAGCACAAAAAAAAATTTCACCTACAATGATGCAGAGGCTAGTGGTGAATAAGATTTCTTCATAGTTTTATTAACTCTTTCTTTCTTGGCTTGATAACAACTCCTTCTCCAATATTCATCCTAAGATCACTTCTGGACCCATCCCACTCCATAGACCTATCAAAGTTCAATCTTCAAACACCTTAGACTATAGTAGACTCCACATCTTGAATCCATCCACTTCTCCATACTCCAACCATTCAATCATGCTCCAAACTCCATACTATGCATCCTTCATTCATTAGGATTCTGCAACCCCAACCATCAACCTTGCTTCCATAGCTGACCCTAACTCCTCTAAGGATCCCAGCACACTCTGATGTAGCCCCCAAAACCTTTAGAAACAACTATTCAAAAAAAATAACACAATGCCAGAATAACAGAACTTCAAATTCTCATTAACTGCTGTTGGGATTAATGGGAAGTAGTACTGAGAGGGGAGGGGTTAATTAGTACCTCTAAATTTTTTAATACTTTTCACCTTACTTCATTAGAAATCAATCTTTATTGTATTACCAACCAAATATGATGTTCTTTCTTATGCATGTAGTATTAATTCATTAACTTAATTGCATGCAACATTCATAGAAACATTCATGAAATTAATAGACACATAACACAAGATATGATATCATAGAAAACTCCTGTTAGGAAGTAAAAATTGTGGTGGGGATGACACCCACAAAAATTCACTATCTGCAGAATGGAAGGGATCTGATTAAGGCTTACAATTTGACCACTTCTGATGATCTACCCTGTTAGGAGTATTAATGTGGAGACCTATTAGGATCTACTCTCTTAAGATCTTTAGCAACACTGATGTAGTGTGCACTCGGTTAGGAGAATTACAATAGGATTGTTAAATCCACCTTCCTTGAAAGGATTTCTTAAGTGTTGACACTTGTTAGAATGTGTACAATATGTTTGACCTGACTGTATGCAATCTATAATTCCAGATTACAAATCCATTAAAGCTTACAGTATATGAATATCACCTATAGTGATTGATTAATACCTTTGCCTTCTTGTCGGTAGCCTTGGTTCTTGTTCTTGAAAACTGATTAGATCTTTGTCTATGCTTCTGCATGAATTCTCTTGTCTGATCCTTAGATGCTCTTAGTGGCTACATTCATCATTGAAAAACATGTTCATAATTGATTGAGAATCTATTTATACAAGTTCTTTGACCTATTTTAGAATCACACATTACAATGTTAACTCTAGATCCAAGGTATACAAATTGACCTTGATCCTTTAGTTTGCATGTTTTAAATCAGTTAAACTGATAAAAACAATAATAATTACATTGATTTTCCCTCACGTAGTGTATTTAAAACAAATAAAGAAGCTAAATATAAAACTTCAGTGATTTATACGACATGGAAATTCAGGTCCAATTTTTGGGGATGTAACTAACTATCAGTTCTTGATCGTCGGTGTGAATTGGAATTCTATTGGTGTTCCTTCTTTGAATTGATCATCGGGTTGCCTTCATCTGTCGGGTTCCACTCTTGACTATTTTGTCAGGTTGCATTGTTGGTTACTCGTCAAGTTCCTTTGTCCCTTTTTTCATCGGGTAACACTGAATAGTGTTATGTTAGGATGCTTTGTACTTGGCAATATCGGTAACCTTGGCGTCGGGTAGTTTTGTGCCCTATCTATTGGTGTAGTATAAACTGACGGTGTTTATCATGATTTTCCTTGCATATACTAATGGAAAAATATAATGTCTTCAATCTCCCCCTTTGACATTAGTATCAAAAACTGATATGTGCAAAATACTAAAGTGTTTAGTATGTACACCATGTATATATCCTTATCATTATATGACTCCCCCTAATTATATGCATCGGTATAGTATAAGTATATGTACATGTATACTTGCCTTTGTACTATACATTCCCCTTTTTGTTCTTTCCTATTTCTAATGGCCGAACTGTACATATCATTTCCTCCTTTCATTTCCCCCTTTTACTAACTGACTGTACATATCATTTCCCCCTTTTTTGATAATCATGACAAAAATGTACAACTTATAAGTTGTCAAAAATGTGACAAAAATGTGTAACTTATAGAGTGTCAAGAATGTGGGAGTGACTATGCTTGATATCTTCTATCATTTTCTCCCATTTTTCTTTGAGGAGTTCTTATGCCATGTGCTCTAGTTCAATCCTAGCATGCATATCATAAATGTTTTCTAGGACATACATTTATGGGGTGGCAATGAGTGTTCTTGCCTCTGTCATATGTTGTTGCAATAATGTGAGAGTTGGAAAAAGTTGAGCTTGAAGCTCATTCACCTCATCTCTAAACTTTGTTTCTGCAATCTATATATCCTGTCTCACCTTCCTAGCTTGCTTGAACTGGTCATTGTGCAATTTGATTGCATCTTCACTGTTTGTGAGACCTTGTGCATTGGCTTGAAGATCACCATCAATTTGTGCTATCTTATCGTTATACTCCTTCGTGATTTGATCCAATGTGCATAATTTTTGTATCAAGGCTATAGATTCTAAAATTATGGGGTCTATTGTGCTTACCAGTTCAGATAGCTTCACCTTTTGCAGTGCGATTTCTTGGTTTATCTTCTCTGCTAGCTTGAATTCATATTTCTTTTTAGGTCTAGCTTCTATAGCCTTTTCAGAATCTTCAAGCATGGGAGCTATTTGATCAACATATGTATCAGGTATAATTTGCTGAAGGATTCCTCTTGCAACTTCAAGTACCTTTGCTTCCTTTGTGGCCTTTCTCAGTTTATCCTAGATAGCTTTCCTTTCACAAAGTCTAGCATACTTTATCAACTCAGTAGGATCCAATGTCCTATGATCACATATTGGAATCTCAATTATTTCATCTAGAGTGACTGGATTTTTTTCTTTCTCTTCTTCTTCCTTGTGATTTGTGTAGAAGAAGATGTATGAACTACCATTACTAGTTCATTTTTTTTCTTTGAGACGCTTGGTGAAGGCTTTGTAGATGAAACCTCTTGTGCCTTTTTCTCGGGGTTCACCTATCAGTTAGGTGAAGACGTCTCTTCATCAACCTTGGGTGTTTTAGTATATTTTTCTTCAGTTTTCTTTTGTGGTTCATCTATCTTTGCTTCTTCACTCTTTTCCTTCTTATTATCCTCTTCTACTTGTTTTTATCCTTCTTAATTCTCATTAGTAGACCTGTCTTGCTAATCATTAGTAGCAGCTTGTTCTGTAGTTGTATCTTTTGATTCATCTACTGTATCCTTTATTTTTGCATCACCCTTGTCTTCGGGTATGCTTGTATCTACTATAGTAGATTCATTATTTCCTTCTATTAGATTGATGGCCTTCATCAATACTGGCATATTGTTCTGTGTTCCCACTTGTGTTGCATCTAGAGTTGTGTCGTGCTCGTCAGTTTGAGCTTGTTGAGCAATGACATCTTCATCCTTTTGAATTTGATCTGTAGGGTCCAGTTCTTTTATGTCAATGATGGAAGTGTCTGGCCATATCTCATCAGCAACATCCATGTCCTTATTTCCTTGTGTCTCCAATTCTTGTTGCCTTTCTTGATCCTTAAGAGATATGAATATTACATCATCATTCTTCTGTGGATCCTTGTCAGAATCATAGTGAGTGATATCTTTAATGTCAAGATCATCCATGACTTTATCTAAGTCAATGAGCTTAGTATCTTCAATATCATCCAAAGCAATGTGCTATGGACTTGCTTTATCTTTCTTCTCCTTTGTATGAGGTGTCTCAGTGAGAAGTAATTGATTCTCACAACTTGTTGATTCTGTAGGTAGATTAAGAATTTGTCTCCATTTTGCATCTGTGATGCTATCCACATCTAAGAACTTATCCTGTATCACCTTGTAGGCTCTTATCTTTGCCACAAATTTATTTGAATGCTTTTTCATCATTTATTTTATTTCTTCCATTTTGGATTTGGGAGGCATGAGTGTTACAAGTATCCTCTCCCTTGTTTCCTTTTCTATGTGCAAAGCATAAGACCATCATGTTTATATTCTGTCACTTAGTTCTTTGAATATTTTGTTTGCAAACTCAACTAGTACATATTTGAAGTTGACCATAGCCCCGATTATTGCATCTTCTATTTTATTTTTGTCCTCGGGCTCTAGTTTTTCCCATTGTCTGATTTTCCTATCAGTCATGGTACCTATTATAGCAATTGAATCATCATTCTCATCAATTGTTGTCAGGGTTAAGCTTTTCTTTTCTACTTCTGGCTCATCTTGTTTTGAATCTTCAATGTAAGCTTTGGTCCTGATGAGTTTTCTCCTCCTTTTAGTGGGTGTTTTCTTCTTTGTTTGTTGCTTCCTCTTATAGGTCCTCACTTGCCCTTTCTTGAGAGGTGTTGTATCTTTCTTTGCAGTTTGGCTCCTTGTCCTTTGAGCTGCTGTGGTCCTTGGTTTCTTGGTTGGAGGTGGAGGCACATCAGACTCAGTGGCCTCATAATCTGATTCTTTCTCATATTTCTCTTCACCGATGGCACCCTATTCCTCAGTTTCCTCTATTTGTTCTTTCTCATCCTCATTAACATACAACATGTTCTCAAGATTCTTCACCATCTTGTTTTTCTTGTTGACAGTCTTCTTGATGACTAGGCCCATTTTTATCTTAGACTTTGCCTCTTCATATGTTCCAAATCTTGGTTGCTTACTGTCAAGTGGTTCATTCAACAGTGCATCAATTGCATTTGTTGCTTGATCTATGTTAATCTCATAGTCAAGAGGTGGTAACCAGGCTGTCCTTGGTACAACTATTTTAATGTGAGTGAAATCTGAATCCAGCATAAAACATATTTCATCCCTATGATTTTCAATCAACTGTTCAGGGATCCTCACTCTCTCCATCATCTTTTCCTTGAAGTCAAGGAAGTATTCAGTCATCAATGAATCAAAGTTGTCACCTAGTGACTTGATAAGAGGCCACTTATTTGTAATGTGACGGGCTTGGTAGTGTCCCACTTCACTTTTCCAACTGAAGGAAAGTATTCTTGAAAATAAAATAATATACACATCATAAGTGAGCCAAACTTACATGTGTTTGTCTTGGCAGACCTAATTGTTGTCATATTCTTATCAATTTTCTTCAGTAGGATCTCACACAGATCCATTTGAATTCCCTTTGTGACAATCTTGTAAGTTGTGCTTATTGTTGTTGATGCTATGTTGTTTAGCCTGGTAGCCTGAAAGATTTTTTAACCTATCACGCATGCACCAAACCTCAGTTCCTCATTGGTGATGGTGTTCACTTTAAGTCCTCGGTTATCCCATATAGCATTGGTGAGTTTTTCAACTTCTCTTTGAGAGGGATGCTTGTGGGATTTTGGTATGTCGGTAATAGGGTAACCTGTTACAACATGAAAAACATCCTTTGTAATATGCTTGGGTTCATCCAACCATAGCTTCTGATCATGCATTCTTCTTAGTACCAACCTAATCCAGTTAGTTTTAAAAACCCTTAGGAAGTATAGGGCATTTGCTATCCCTTTAACTTGCAAGTTCTTGTGTTCTTCCTTTAGTCTCCCATTTTCATCACATAGCTTCTTATAAGCTTGATCTATCTCCAGATCACCAATCTCAGTGATCTTGCAGTGAATATATGATCTAACATCTTCTATCAGCAAAACCCTAGGTGGAATTTTTGAAAATGTACCAGAATCATCGGGTTGCAATGCAATCTCTGGGCATATCTTGTATTTTGGTTCCACACAAGTGCTATTCTTGATTAGCTTAACAACATTCTTCTTGTCACTCTTCAATTTTACTGTTCTTGAAGTGGTTGCCATTGTGTTTCAAATTTAGGGCTTTTTCAAAAATAATAACAGAGTTCTTCGGTAAGCTTTGTACTTAATTCGATCTGTATAGCTTATGAGTGAATGGCTTGGAGTGCATTGGATCAAGTCAAGGACGCTCTGCTAAATGCTCTGTTTTTGCTCTGCTCTATTTGCTCAGTTAGCTTGTGAAGAATGAAGTGCTTCTGTTGAGTATTTATAGAATTTTTCCCTAAGTCTGTCATAAATGCTCAACAACTCATCGGGTCATGAAGACAGAGTTCGTTGGGTAAAATCTCAAATAACATTCTTGGTGTTCAGAGGAATCTCGGGATAGCTATTGAGATTGTTTCTTTTACTAATGGATCTCAGTGTAGTGTCAAGACAACATTGTAAGTTTGCTTCCTTACCGACAGGTGTCGGGTTACATTAGTGACTTAGCCTTTTTATGTGTTGACCGACAATTCTTGGCAAGTGTAGATAGCTCATTCTTGGCAAGTATAGATATCTCAAAATTGTAACAAGTAACATAATATGCATCTTTATTCATGCATATTTTGACTATCTATCAATTTGTATAATGGAACTGATGAAAAATATGACTTAGTGTAGTGTAGTTCCATACTTACCTGTTCATCTTTAGGCGGGGGTGGTGATGTCACCAGATCCATGGGATGAGGTGTCACCTACTACATTTCTTAGTCCAACTTCCTCAATGGTTGAAGCTTTCCTCCACATTTTCTTTCTCATTTTCTTGATGTCTTCAATGGTGTTACCATTTGCAAAAGTGGTGGTTTCTATTATTTGGTCTCTGCAGTCCTTCTTTAGATGTCCAACCTTATGACAGTGTAAACATACCATTCCAAGATTATTCCAGCCTCTAGACCTTTTGGTCCATATTCTCATGCAGTTTGCAGCAATGTGACGATATCTACCACATGTTGTGCATTTTATCCATGTATTTTAGTCCCAAACATATGAATTACCAACTCTACTTAGTTTAAATGTATTTTCTTGATTTTTGGGTTTCCATGCTTCAATTTTCTTCTTCCTGCATTCAAGCGATGTGTACCCATGCATTTTGCAGGTGGGACAATACTTGTCCATATAGGTTTATTTCTTTGGTTCTTTCACCTTTGATTTACATTCATGTGCTTTATGTCCTTTCTTGCTGCAATTATAACAGTGTCCTATAAATGTAAATATGGATTTAGGAATACCTTTTTCTTTGCTACTACAAACATTTGAGGTGTGGCCTTGCTTTCCACAGTGATTGCATGGCAGCTTCCTTGGTCTAGGATTGATGTAGGCATCTTTTGGATTAGCTTCATTTGATGACTCTCCATGCTCTGTGTACCCTAGTCCAGTGTTGGTGTTGGGTCTTCTTTGTGCATTCAAGAATGCATCCATCCTTTTTGTACTCTCTTTGGCTCTCTTGATCATTTCATTATGCTGTTGTTGAATTATAACCTCATGCTTTATTTTTTCCTTCTCTTCTCTTAGTTCACTGATAATCTTTATTCTTTCAACGAGTTCCATATTTATTCTATTTTCTTCTTGACTCGTAAGAATAATCTGATTTGTAACCTCATGGTGATGCTCTGTAAGTATTTGTATCTCAAACTCCTTTTCATGTAGCTTTTCTTTGATCTTTCTTCTATCATCAATAGCTAGTGTTATTTCTTGTGCAGCTTGCCTAGCATTGTTCATGACATCAATCATCCTTACCATCTGTGTCTCTTGACCGATTTGCAGAGATTTGACTTGTCCAACCAGATGTAGATTGATTTCAGTTAGGCTTGTGATGCTTTCTTCTGATGTATTTGATGCCTTGCTTGTATTTGATCCTGAAGACTCGAAGAAACCCAGGATCTCTTCCTCAAGATAATTTGTCTCATTATAGAGAGATGTCATATTCTTTCTTTCATCCAACAACTGTCTCATGCTGATTCTAGCTTCTTTATACTATTCATAGAACATCTGAATTTTAAGATTTTTATTCTCAATATTTTTATCAACTTTGTACTTCTCCATTGTATGATATTTTTTCTTAAGCCTTTAAAATTTCCAAGAAGAGACTCATCTCTGATATCAATTGTTGGGATTAAGGGGAAGTAGTACTGAGAGGGGAGGGGTGAACCAATACCTCTAAAACTTTTAACACTTTTCACCTTACTTCATTAGCAATCAATCATTATTGTATTACCGACCAAATCTGATGTTCTTTCTTATGCATGTAGTATTAATTCATTAAATTAATTATATGCAACATTCATAGAAACATTCATGAAAATAATAGACACCTAACACAAGATATGATATCGCAGGAAAAACCGTGTTAGGAAGTAAAAACTGCGGTGGGGATGACACCCACAAAACTTCACTATCTGCAGAATGGAAGGGAGCCAGTTAAGGCTTACTATTTGATCACTTCTGATGATCTAACCTATTAGGAGTATTAATGTGGAGACCTGTTAGGATCTACTATGTTAAGATATTTAGAACCACTGATGTAGTGTGCACTCAGTTAAGAGATTTACAATAGGATTGTTAAATCCACCTTCCTTGAAAGGATTTCTTAAGTGTACCCCACTTGTTAGAATGTGTACAATATGTTTGACCTGATTGTATGCAATCTATAATTTCTTATTACAGATCCATTAAAGCTTACAGTATATGAATATCACCTTTAGTGATTGATTAATACCTTTTCCTGCTTGTCGGTAGCCTTGGTTCTTTTTCTTCAAAACTGATTATATCTTTGTCTGTGCTGCTGCATGAATTCTCTTGTCTAATCCTTGGATGCTCTCAGTGGCTACAATCATCATCAAACAACATGTTCATAATTGATTGAGCATCTATTTATACAAGTTCTTTGACCTATTTTAGAATCATGCATTACAATGTTAACTCTAGATCCAAGGTATACAACTTGACCTTGATCCTTTAGTTTGCATGTTTTAAATTAGTTAAACTGATAAAAACAATAATAATTACATTGCTTTTCCCTCATGTACTGGATTTAAAAAAAATCAAGAAGCTAAATATAAAACTTCAGTGATTTTTATGATGTGGAAAGTAAGATCCACTTTTCACAGGATGTAACTGACTGTCAGTTCTTGATCGTCGGTGTGAACTGAAAGTTTGTCGGTGTTCCTTCTTTGAATTGATCATCAGGTTCCCTTCATTTGTCAGGTTCCACTCTTGATTGTTTCATCAGGTTGCACTGTTGGTTACTCATCGGGTTACTTTGTCCTTTTTTTCATCGGGTAACACTGGATAGTGTTGCGTCGAGATGCTTTGTACTTGGTAATATCGGTAACCTTGGCATCGGGTAGTGTTGTGCCTTATCTGTCGGTGTAGTATAAACTGATGGTGTTTATCATGTTTTTCCTTGCATTTACTAATGGAAAAATATAATGTCTTCAACTGCGTCCAACTTACTCTGCTTCTATAGTGAAATAAAAATCCTACTTATTACAATTCTAAAAATTACCATATTTGGTAGATTTTTAGGAAAAATAGATTTTTCCATTTTTGGTAACTTTCAAAACTCATCCTATGAATCTCGATTTTTCCCAAGAAAATATCCCAACTAAGGCAAGATGAATTGCCAATTAACCCACGAAATCAGAAACACGATTTCAGATTTATTACAAAAAACAAAACTCAAAAATATGGAAAGAAATAGAAAAAGCCAATTTTGGAGGTCAAGATGAAATTTTAGGCTTCCAAAAAAATGTCAAAATGGCCTAAAATGTCAAGATGGAATTTCTATTAACTCTTCTTCACGCATCTACCTATAAAATTTTAGCAAAAACCCACATCTGAGTCAAAAGTTATGACCTCTGAAAGTTGCTGCATCACACTCACATCATCCACTCACCAACACCTAAAGTCATTCTTGTGACCATTCTATCTCCTTTCACCAAACTGTCCATTCTTGCACTATCTTAGTAGTATAACAATGCGGGTTTTTAAATCCTTTCTCGGAATAGTTCCAAACAACTTTGGAAACACATTACATATTGGAATACCCTTTTCCAAGTTTTTCAACATATCTCAAAACCAATCCTAGGTGTTTTGGACCAACTCATCCAACTTTGCCACTATTACTGAACTAGAAGGGCTAATTTGGCCCCTTTTCCAAAGCAACTACTAATGTCTCTTCACCCCAGACCTTGAGACTTTCAACAGAGTCATCAAATGACCTCAAACCATGGATTCTGCAACAAATTTGGTTCTATGACCTTTCTAAATACAAAATCCTTATTTTTCTCTTCAAAACCCCTAACATCTAGGACTTGGTCAATGTTTGACCTCCCGATTGCATATCAATCAATTGAAAGTTGATTCACCATTCTTATACCATAAAAAAGTAGATTCAAACACAAAATAGCCTCTTCCAATGGCTAGATCCTCTGCTGTTATAACTATGCACCATGCATGTAACCCTCCATACTGTCAACTCGACTCTCCAACCTTTTTCACCTACAAAATATTTCTTGCTTTTGCATTTAAATGATTAGAACACTATATTATAGAGTTAGTATCCATCCCCAAGCAAGAACATTTACAAAAAGGGGACAGATCTCACCATTTACATCTTGAAAGAGGAAAAAACCTCTGCCTGTTACAGACCAGCCACTTACAAATACACAAAACTAATGTATATACTATCAAAATGAATCAAATAAGATGAACTTAGTATATCTCTACCATGAAAAAGTTTTTATTTCAATGATACATCCCAAAGGTCTGAGAAAAATGCAAGAAATCAATAATTTTATTGCATAATGAGATACAGTCCGTACAATCTGAAACTTCTATCTCAATCTCATCTAACCTCTCATCCTCCTATGCCTTCTAAGGCTTTCATAGATATAAAAAAACTCCCATAACTGATCCCAATTAGTTGGTATTCTTCTGCATGCAAGAAAGTCTATTTTTAGTCTTTTCCCACCATTTTGCATCTAACTGTTACATTCAAATCTTTAAACACTAAAACTTGTCTAATTGACTTTCTATAAACTAGGACTTCAAAATTTGTCCATTTAGGACCTTAACATAAAATTAAATCCACAAATTCTAATATAAGAGCTATCCTTTAGCTTTCTAGGCCTACTATGTCATCCTATGCATTCAACTCCTATTACATCTTTGCATGCCTTTATAGATTTAGGCTTATTACATCATATTCCATAAAATTACAAAATTGAATACAAGTCAAATTACATTCATGTTTTGATCTTTTAGATCAATCAATCTTCATGAGTCATCCAAGTGACCTCTTTGCATGTCTTTGTTAGGGTGCCCTGCACTATACTCCCAAGGATAAAATCAATCCAAGTCCCTTGGAGTGGGAGTTTCTTTCTTTTCCTCCAATCTTTGTCCACTACTTCTAAAGGACCTACAACATAATTGTATCCTCTATTCCTTGGTTCCATGTACCTACAATCAATCACTATGTGCCTATTCCAAGCATTCAAGTATTTCATCCTTCATATCTATGTTCTCATAGATGTCTGCAGCCTCATCATTCCCATGATCAACAATATAATATCCCTACAAACCTGTCATAAAAGTGTTAGAAATAAAATTTATCAAATCTTTCTCATTGACCAAAACATATGTTTGGTACTCCTGTCCTTCCTTCATTGGTTTTAGCACTTCATCTTCTTTCTCACAAACTCCTTGTGATATATCCTCACTTGTAGATAATTCAATGACTAAGGTCTTTTCATGACCACCTGCTCTCTCATCTTCATGCCCTTGTCCTAGGCATTCTTCCACTACACCACCCTTCTTTTTCCATTCATCAACTATGGCATCCACTTCAGCCCATAAATCTGTCTTGTCTTCAAAACTTGGAACACTGGCTTCTCTGCAACTTCCAACAACTTATACACTCTCCTTATCATCAAATCCTTGAACTCTCTCATTGAGTTCTCTTTGCAGTAGACTCCCATCTTCCATAAGCCTTTTGATAGGCCACACAACTCTCATCCTCATCCTTTTATGCCAAATATTGGCTTCCTCTTTCAACTCTATCTTGAAGTGTTTGAATTATGCACTCTCCAAGGTCCCTTGCATCTTTGAGACCTCTTTCAATTCCTCCTTCCAATGCCATCCTCCTTCGCATGCAAACATTTCATCAATGGATTCCTCTATAGCACTGTCTTTCTTCATCTCAACAATAAATTTCAATGGACACTTGACTATCCCCACTTGGATGTCTTCATCCACACACTCCACATCTCCATCAACATCCTTTTCAATCTTCTTCTCTATCCCTGTCATAAAAAATCCATGTTCTCTTTCTTCTCTAGGCATATACATCACCATATTCTTCTCTATCCTATCATCTTAATGAGTATCCTCATACTCTGTCTTAGCCTTTCTCATCTGCACATGCACCTCTTATCGTACATATGGTACTTCACATGAACTATTCACACCATCTATTCTCTCCTCTAGGATCTTGATCTGATCCACATCTATTTGTGCCCCATCATAGGCCTGCTCCTCCAAAGCATTGGCTTCTACCCTGCCTTCCACATTATCCTCTTCTTGTTCCCTTTGTCTTAGGAACTCAACTCTTTCAAACAAACAATTTGTTGGCATCTCCCATGATGCTTCATCTTCCTTGAATGATTTCAATATCATTTTCTCTTCATCATGCATGAAGGTATAGTTGTTCAATGCTCCATCATAAAGGGTACATTTCTCTACTTTCCATTCTCTCCCAAGGATCAAATGACATCCTACTAATGGAATAACATCACACATGACAACATCTTGATATGGTCCAATGTTAAAGAGAACATATACTTTTTTTGTCATGGAAACTTGGGTTCCAACATGTAATCCATGTACCTTGTAAGGTCTTCTATGTACCATCTATTGTAGACTCAACTTTTCAACCATCTCAACTGAAAAAAAAATTAAAAAATGAACCACTAGAAATGATCATTTTGCATACCTTATTCATACATTTACATTGTTTTTTGAATTGTGAGTATCCATGAGTCTCTCTGCTACCCAAATGTTTATCCATGATGGCATGAACCTCTCTATCCTTCAATCCACAATCTTTGTCCTCTACAATTTAAGATCCATTCAACTTTGAATCACCACCTTGGAACGCTCTTAAAGGATAATTCAACTCTAAGGGTTCAAAAAAGGATTCTAGGTTTTCAAAATCTCAAATTGTCTTCTCCAACTCTTCTCCCAAATGCATCTTCTAAGATATGATACCAGTTGACGTAGAGGCTAGTGGTGAATAAGATTTCTTCAAAGTTTTATTAACTCTTTCTTTGTTTGCTTGATAACAACTCCTTCTCTAATCTTCATTCTAAGATCACTTCTGGACCCATCCCACTCCATAGACCTATCAGAGGTCAATCTTCAAAAACCTTAGACTCCACTAGACTCCACATCTTGAATCCATCCACTTCTCCATAATGCAACCATTCAATCATGCTCCAAACTCCATACTATACATCCTTCATTCATTAGGATTCTGCAACACCAACCATAAACCTTTCTTCCATAGGTGAACCTCACTCCTCTAAGGATCCAAAAATACTCACATCATCCACTCACTAACACATAAACTCATTGTTCTGACCATTCTCTTCCTTTCACCAAACTGTCCATTCTTGCATTGTCTTAGTAGTACAACAGTGAGGGTTTCTAAATCTTTTCTTAGAATAGTTAAAAAAAACTTTGCAAACACATTACATATTGGAATACCCATTTCCAAGTTTTTCAATATATCTCAATGCCAATCCTAGGTGTTTTGGACCAACCCATCCAACTTTGCCACTGTCACTAAACTAGGGGGGCTAATTCGACCCCTTTTCCAAAGTAACTACTAATGTCTCTTCACCCCAGACCTTGAGACTTTCAACAAAGTCATCAAATGACCCCAAACCATGGATTCTATAGCCAATTTGGTTCTATGACCTTTCAAAATACAAAAGCCCAAATTTTCTCTTCAAAACCCCTAAAAACTAGGGCTTGGTCAATGTCTGACCTCCCAATGCCATATCAATCAATTGAAAGTTGATTCACCATTCTTATACCATAAAAAGTAGATTCAAACACAAAATAGACGCTTCCAATGGCTAGATCCTCTACTGCTATAACTATGCACCATGCACGTAACCCTCCATACTGTCAACTGGACTCTCCAACATTGTCCACCTACAAACTCCTTCTTGCTTCTACATTTAAATGATTATAAAACTATATTACAGAGTTAGTATCCATCCCCAAGCAACAATATTTACAAAAAGTGCATGGATCTCACCATTTACATCTTGAAAGAGGACAAACCCTCTGCCCGTTACAGACTAGACACTTACAAATACACAAAACTAATGTGAAGACTATCAAAATGAATCAAATAAAATGAAATTAGTGTATCTCTACCATGAAAAAGTGTTTATTTCAATGATACATCCCAAAGGTTTGGAATCAGTAATTTTATTGCATAATGAGATACAGTCCGTACAATCTGAAACTCTTATCTCAATCCCCTCTAACCTATCGTGCTCCTATTCCTTCTAAGGCTTTCATAGACATAAAAAAACTCCCATAACTAATCCCAATTGGTTGGGATTCTTCTGCATGCAAGAAAGTCTATTTTTAGTCTTTTCCCACCATTTTGCATCTAACCGTTACATTCAAATCTTTAAACACTAAAACTTGTCTAATTGACTTTCTATAAACTAGGACTTCAAAATTTGTCCATTTAGGACCTTAACATAGCATTAAATCCACAAATTATAATCTAAGACATATCCTTAAGCCTTCTAGGCCTACTATGCCATCCTATGCATTCAACTCCTATTACATCTTTGCATGCCTTTATAGATGTAGGCTTATTACATGGCATTCCACCAAATTACAAAATTGACTACAAGTTAAATTACATTCATGTTCTGATCTTTTCGATCAGTCAATCTCCATGAGTCATCCAAGTGACCCCTTTGCATGTCTTTTTCAGGGTTCCCTACACCATACAGTCACTCGAAACATGGCCTTTTATAGTCCACTCCACTTGACAATGGTTGGAGGAACCTCTTACAAAACATAGGTATTAAAAATTATCTCAAAGGACTTAACTCAAGAACCCAACACAAGCTGGGAATATGTCCTTACAACTTTATGCTATCCAAGGTATCTGCAAACTTCTACTCCATCACGAGTCATCCAAAAACGAAGGGTACCTCCCAAGTCGATCACGAAGTCTGCACCCACTTTGGATATCCATCCGGGCACAAAATCCAATTCCAAATATATA
>MU223867.1:2358942-2375646 GCA_018584345.1 Thuja plicata | reverse complement strand
TATATATATATATATATATATATCAGAACATAACAAGTAGAAAATCATAATTTTAATGCTATGCAGATATAATAACATGTGTGTGTGTAAAAAGAGAATACTTTCTCTCAAATTGAATGATCTAAACATAAGGAAACCTGATTTTCATCTAACTCTATTAGTATGAATTTATTTATTTTGAAACAAGCATTCCCCCATAATAGGAAAGTAGAATCATGATTTACACAAAATACTCTAACATAGGAAATTATACATCATTTTTTAAAAACTTTTAAATACATCTATTTGTAAGAGATAATGTAATATTAAAAATAAAAGAGTTTTTTCAAAATAACATAAATATAAACACATATCTTTTCTTTTCTACCATTGAAAATTTTCTTTCAATCATTACAACTCAATACACAAAGAAAAAATTTACAAAATGGTACAAGCACTAAAGCTTCTCTTTTAAAAAAATCATAAGAAAATACAAGGTTTACAAGTCTTCCACATTTAAAAATCTGAAACTATTCATACAATAAGAGAACATTCTTTCCCTCTACTCTTCCATGCTTTCAAAAGCCTTTTTCCCCACAAGAGAAAAAACCTACAAGAATCAAATAGGTTGACGATGGAGGCTCACCTCCCAACCTAGGTATTTACAAGACCACCGATTAGCTTGGGGAACCAAGAATGGATGGGTACCAACATACCAACACGAGAAATCCACAAAACATAATTTTACATAAACACCCATTTTGTAAGGTTTTAAAAATGGATCACCTTGGACCCATGAACATGGGTGAAGGTGGAACATACATCCAAATAGGATAATTCCAAAAAAACAATAACCATGCCTTCAACAATGCTCAATAGCTCCATGATAAATGTCTCAGAAAGGAAATATCACAACAACATTCTCCCATTTCACATACAAACTTCTTCCCTTATCACCTCCAAATGTGTAGAACAACAAATGGCAACATGGAGCCCATACCCCGTGCCATAGCCCTCTCCTCCATGATGAGAGACTCTATCACTATTTGGGAATTGCCAAATCCCTTCACCCTCAAGGCTATCTTCCCTCCCAAGGGTGATTATGGTCTTGGACACCCATAACAAAACAAAGCAAAAACAACAAAGAGGAAAACACATTGAAAGCCATGAACAAACATAATGATTCACAATATCAACATGATACAATAGTACATTTTTACATACACAATACATGGAACAAGACACATGGTTCTTCCACGATAGGATCTCCAACATTTCTCCAAGCAATGGAAAATGAAATGACTTAAGCTTTTCCCTCTGTTGGCTTTTTCTTCCTTCACCAAAAATTTCCAACTTGACCTAGAAGTCTCCAAGTTTAAGGAGTGGGAAATCAATGTCCAAACTCCTCAAAAATACCACTAAAAGGAAAATCCTACCTAACTCTCTACCTAACACTCAAGATGATTGTGCACACCTTTTTCAAATTCGTCACTCTCAAAGAAGGCACTTTTTGAAAGGTCAAAATTGAGGTTTGGGCATTCTATTGGTCAAAATTTAACCCCCAACCCTTAGTACACCTATTGGGCTATCTAAATCCAACCCTAAATAACCCTTAGGGATACATTTAACCCCTCAAAAGTCTACTATGAGTTGACTTGCGAAAATACAAAATGGGATTCCTCCATTGGAACAACAACCAAGATACCTAACCTAGGGACTCAACAAGAGGACTCTAAGGTAAGCATCTAACCAACTTCAACTCACTTGGTCATGCCAACTCACATGTACATGTGTTAATTGACACGACAAAAGAAAACACATCACATTACTACACACATGGCATGCCAAGTGGATAAGTCACAATTACATAATTTACAAATTAATACAACATTAAAGAATTACGTTTACTAAATAAACACATAAAAACAAGGTCATGTCTCCTCTTCGATTTATACTTGGCTTAACCCGGTATTCACATTAATCCTTCCTTGATTCCCCGCATTTAATATCCATTGTCAATTTCTTGCACACTAGATCAAAATATCAGTAGCTCATGAAATAAACCATATGTATATAAAATGCAACATTAATGATAACATAAAGCACATCTATTAATACTTTGCATTTCACAAAAAAAATCATCATAAATTAAAATGACATATGCTATTAGATTTCCACACGCAAAATTATATATACTCATCAACTATTATAGAATCTCATCATGTAATTTGTTTTCTGAAATTCAACTATCATAAGAATATTTGCAAAATCAAGACATCATACATAATTTTTAATTGACATCACATTCACTTCTAATCACATTTCACGTGTCCATACCCAATCAAAACGTAATATGCAGAATTCAATTTTCCCTCTATATCATATCATCAAGATCAGTCAATCAAAACATATAAAGTATATCCTAACATCCTCAACATAATACAAATCATCATCTAAGGTCTATTAATATGAAGTCTCTATCCGAATAAGTCTAATTTAGTAAAATAGTGTAACATCATGTAATAACTTATCAAATCCATTACATGGATTCCTCTAATTGTTATTATGAAATTTCATGAAATCCTTTATTAATCCGCATCATAATAGTCTTCTTATCTTTTTCAGTCATTAAGCGTCATAAAAAATATATCCTAAAATCTTCATCATAGGAATCATTAGTATACATGTATCCTAAAAAAATAGTGAATCATTCATAGGATCAGACCTATTAAATCATAGACAGGAAGTATATATCAAACAAGACTAATTCGACTAACCTTAATCCATCTAATTATATTTGATTTATTCAATCCAATCCTTACTTGGATTATCCTTTTAACTATATAATCAACATCACTACATTCCAAATCATGACTCAACTCAATTGATCGATTTACGTTCACATCCAAAAATCCCTTTAAGTACCTACCATTAAGTGCACCTAACCTTATTGAAAAATATCCATTCTCCTTGCACCAAATAACTCTAAATAACACATACACTCAATTGCATTCTCATACTAATCCAGCGGATTAATTAACCTTAGTGAAAACTTAGTACATCATAGGTTCATCCGCATGAGTATAGAAACAATGTGAAATGGTGTGCATAATGGAACCTTGTGGTCCCATCCCCATTTAATATAATGCATAATCCATAAGGAACCAACATAAGGAACTCACCTACTAGGTCTATCCTTGAGGTGCGACCTCTCAAGATTCTAACATGATCACAAAATACAAGAACAAAAACCAATCCATACCCATTGGGGTGTCTAGGAGGAAGGAAAATGGGGGAGGCCCTACACAGCAAAAACTCATTTACTATAGTGACTGGGCTTGTGGGTGTCATCACCACCATGGTTTTTTCCCTCTGAAAAGGGATTCCACGTGAAAAATATTTGTGTTATGTAAGTTAAAGTTTTGGATGCTTTATATTGTTTGTTGTTACTTGGTTATTTATTTCACATACTTTGAGGTTAAGAAGTTACTAGTGCAGTTAATCAGAACACAAGATTAATTGTGTCAATGTCTATTTGTACTTATTCACCCCCCCACCTCATACACAAGTTATCCAACAATTGGTATCAGATCTTAGGTCCTTTTGGTGATAAGTCTAATAACTTAAGGAAAAAGATCCCTATAAGTCAACATGGATAGAGACAAGTATGAGAAGCAACTTGAGAATGAAAGCCAAGTTATTAATGAGATAAAGGATAAGTTAAGGCATTCCCTTGCTAAAAGAAGAGAGCTTGCTGAGCAGATGAGTGAGATTCAAGAATACATTGAACATCTGTCTGAAGGAAGTTTATCTGGAGAATCCGAGGAAGCACTTGTAGATCTGATGGATAGAAACAATGGACTTAAGAGTGAAGTGGCTAATATGAGAAAATAACTTCAAAGTTAGTCTATCAGGATGATTAAAGAACTTTAAACAAGAAGGGCTTCTGAAAGTGCCAAGAAAATTGTTGAAGATGCCCTAAGGTTAAATATGAAACCCTGATAGAAAAGTTGGAGCAACTATTCATATCAGGAGGTTGCTACATTGAAAGAACACTTACATGGTCCATATGAAGAAAAAGATGATATTGAAAGAGAGAATGAAGGGATAAGGAAAGAGAATGAAAAGATAAAAGAAGAATAGAAAGCTACAAATGATTTGCTAGATAAAATCAGAAAGAGTTGTGTCAAACTAGATGAAAAACTTGGAAAACAAAGGATGAATGGAGAAAAACAAGGTTTAGGTTTTACAAACTTTGAAGTTGGTTAATTTTCTGGTACCAAGGACATCAATGATGAAAGCAATTCAACACATAGGGTTAACATCAACAATGGAAAGAGATGGCACAAACATGTATGTTTTAATTTTCATAAGGTAGGACATACTGCTAACATATGCCAATTTAAACCGATTGGTCCAAATATCAGACCTAGAGATTCTACCGCTAGATCCAAAGACTCTTATGTTATAACTGATAACTAAAATTCTAGATCTAACACATTTCATGGATTTTTTTACTACTACAATAAGTTTGGGCATAAATCTAATGAATGCAGGATGAGGAAAAATAACCACTGGTCATATGACTACAACAGTCAGAGACTTGTCAATCAAGGTAACCAGTCATATATTACTTGTTCTAAATGTCAAAAATATGGACACACATCTATGAATTATAGATTGAGGTCATACAAAGATAATTTAGGTCCCTGGAATCAAACATGTATGGTCTGTTATGTTTGTAACATGGCTTCTCATTATGCTAGGTCATGTAGAGAAAGAAAGAAAACTAGACGTCAACTGGTGAACAATGATGAAAATGTAAAAGGCAAAGAAACTATCAATACTGATGAAATAAGGAATGATATGAAGAAGACATGAGTGAGGAAAGGATAATTGAATTCATCATAATTAACTAAGAAATCCACAAGTCCTGGAAAGGTGGATAACCCATCTATAAACTAATCATAGTATTTTCTTAGGGGGATCACTTAAATTCAAATCATTTACCGATCCCCTAACTTCATGAGCGTTAAGGCTCATATGCATTCTGAGATGCCTATTTGTGAATTAATGATGCCTAGTGAAGATAAAAAGTGTTTGCATGCATAAATCAAGTGTTATGTTTTAACCGTTGAGGTTAGTGGAAATAATTATTTGACCATTTTGTCAAACGACTACATTTTCAAATGTTATATATATATGAGAAAAAAACTCTTTTATTAGTTTTGATTTTAACAAATTTTCTAGAGAACGTTTGATTACATTCCATTAAGAGAGCTATTTGTCTTTGTGGACTAATATTTCGCGTAAGAGACTCAAAATGGTAGAGTCAAGGTTATAGATTGAACTCAAAATATATTTACATGAATCATTGTTGTTGTTGGTTAATTGTTAACATCATGGATACCCAAGTTTTGCTCGATATCACTAATGAGCCAAGACACGTATTCAAGTTACACCCGATGAAGGAAAATGAAAATAATCTAGTGGGTGCTCTATCTTTGATACCCTATGGATTATTTCTAATTGAAGATATTCTTTCATTCATTCATTGCAAATTGGAAGAACTAGGAACTGATGACATCTTTATGGGGACTCGGGGTCCTTCTCTACAGAGTCAGTCTGACTCTTCTCTAAGGTATCAATCCAAGACCTCCTAGGGTACTTTCAAACCCTAATCTGAAGTAATTCACTAAGAAATTCACCTCCTTCTCTAGACCCAGTTCTCATCAACAAGTTATTCCTAGAAAGTAGGAACTCCTTGATACTTGGATGAGTGACCCTTAATTGTACCTTGCTGTGAGTCAATAGATGTCTAAATTTTTTTAGGATCTTCACCATAGAAAGTACATGTTTCTCTTCAAAAGAATATATGTGTTCATATTATTCCAAACCTTTTTTAAAGAAAGCAATATGATACTCCAATCCTTCAGATTTTTTCTGAGTTATCATTGTAGATATGACATCAGAGCCTCCATAAACATACAGAATGAAATATTTTTTGAAATCAGGATTCAACAAGGCAGGAGCCTCTATCAAAGACCCTTTAATGGCTTGAAAACTAGCCTTTCCTTATTTTCTCTAGAAGAAGACTACATTCTTCTTCAACATTGTTGTTAAAGGCTTCAAAAGGTCTACAATGTTAGGCAAAAAACACCTTACAAAGTTAATCCTTGCAATGAAGGATTGAAGACTTTTCTTGTGAGGTGGTAGGGGTAATTCTAGAATAGCTACAATCCTTTTAGGGTCAACTGTAATTCCTTTTTTGGACACAATATATCCCAATAGTTTCCCTTCATGGACTACAGGCACACATTTCTTGGGATTGAGAGAGATCCCAAAATCCCTACACCTTTCAAATATCTCCCTCAGATGTTTTATGTGGTCGGCTACATGTTTAGAATAGACAGTTATATCATCTAAATAGACCAGTATAAACTTGTACATGATTCTTTTAAAGGACATATCCATTGCCTTTTGAAAGGTAGAACCTTCGTTTGATAAACCAAAAGGCATCTTTTGATAAGCCATGGTTCCCTACTTGGTTGTAAATATAGTCTTATATTGATCTTCTTCATGAACTAGGACCTGATTATAGCCTGAATAGCCATCCAACAGTGAGAAGTGTTCTGATCCAGAGACACATTGTAGAATTTTCTCCATAGATGGAAATGGATGACGATCTTTTAGGGATGCCCTATTAAGGTCCCTAAAGTCAACACACAGTCTCAACTCCCAATTCTTTTTTTTGACAGGAACAAGGTTGGAAACCCAACTAGTATGCTTTATCGGGTAAATGATGCCACTCTCTATCAATTTGAGGACTTCCTTATACATGAGTGGCTCAAGTTTGGGGTTGACAAGCCTTTTCTTCTGTCTAACTGGTTTGGCATTTGGCTCTAATTCAATGGTATGCTAAGAAAGTGCTGGATTTAAGCCTTTGATGTCTTCATATTGCCAAGAAAAGATGTCACTGAATTCTTGAAATAATTGGGCATAAGCCTGCTTTTCTGAATCAGTATTAACCTTTCCAAACTTCAATCTTACATGGCTCCATGTCTAAATCAGCATAGGGTTCTTGTTGAGCTACCAAGCTAGTTTTGTTCTTATTTGTTTGGTCATCTATGTTAAAGATCAATTCAAGGGTGAAAAGGCCTTTAGAAATCTTATTTGATTTAAGTTGTACCACTTGATCCCCATACTTTTGCATCGATCTATTTTGATTATTCTATAAAAAAGCATCTTCTTCAAACATAAACTGTAGAATTTTCTCATCATTATCAAATACTTTCCAATTAACATTATCATCAGGGATGGAAGGCCTGGGAATTACTTTGATATGTTGCTGATCCTTTTCCATTGAAATGCTATTAGGAATGTCATATTGGGATCCAACAACAGCTAATCTATCTGCATTCTGATTTAACTTTCTAGGGATAGCAATAATGTTGAAAGCATTGAAATCTTCAATTGTATCCCAGAATCGATGCTTGTATGCTCTCATTGTATCATTCTTGGTTTCACTTATCCCTCTTACTTGGTTGAATACTAGCGCACTATCACCATGCAACTTTAGGGCATTGATCTCTTTATTTCTAACCCACTCCAATCCATTCACTAGACACTCATATTCAGCAGTGTTGCTAGTGCAAGAAAAGTTGAATCTGAAAGCCATATAATAATTCTCCCCCTTTAGAGAGACTATCATAGAACCACCTCTAGAACCATGTCTACTTCTATTACCATCAAAGCATAACTACCAAAATTTATTTCTTTGATCTTCTGTTTCAGTGTCTTCCTGGGAATGATTTGGCTCTATGAATCCATTCTCTTATATCAGATAGTTTCCCAAACTAGCTATTAGAAACATTGAGAGGGGGGGGGGGGTGAATCAGTATTTGTCTATTTATCTTTAATTCATAACTTTGAAACTTAAATTAAATAGATAACAATTGAAGCATAAAACAATAACACATAACACAAGATATGATTACGGGGAAACTCTGATCAGAGGAAAACCCGGTGGGAATTAGTACCCACAAATGATTGTACTAGTCTACTGAACTTGTTAGAGTTCCTTTTCCCTATTAGGAGTATTCTTTACAATGCAAGTACAATGACCCTGTTAGGAGTCTTTACAAAACCCTGTTAAAGGTGGTTTCTCACTGCCAGAGTTCACTGCTCAATAGGATGAAGGCTACAACCTTCAGATAATAGATATACATTATATCAAAAAGATGAACTGCTATTCTGACACTATTGTCTGATCAGTTGCATTTATGATCTAATGCTTTAATCTCTTGAAGACTTCTACTTCATACTGATTTTCTTATATTGCTCTTCTGAATATCTTCTCTGCTTATTTTCCATTCACACACTAATACAAAAGTGCATGTCTAGTATATATACATGCGTGAATAGACGCGACCAAAAACATGACCTTAGTTGGCCCAAAAACAACATACACAACGCTTCCAAAAAATTTTTCTTAAGCATATTTAGATGAGTGTTAAAGACATATTTACAAACATACTACAATAGTTACATGACCATTACAAAATAAAATATTATGCACTAATCCAAAGTCTGAAGTCAGCTTCATACTATATTTTCTGAACTGCTAGTGGCATTTTAACCTACTATAACTTCTTCGTACTATCATACTATACCATGCGTGTATAGTCTAAGCTTAATAACATATCAGAAATCTTGAACACAAATGCACATAGTCTGACTTGATCGTACACACGTGTGCTGGTGTTCTGATCAATTGCATATCTCTGTACTGCTCTATTTTCTATACTTAGCCAATTTTGATCTTCAAAGTTTACTGTCAAAACCTCATATGAATTTGTTGCCATAATGACAACACAAAATAAGTCATATACACACTAAGTGTCAACTTGCCAAAAATCTCCCCCTTTGTCATTAATGGAAACAAAGGAATGTGGCCAAGTTATTTAATCTTTGACTTAACAACAAAAAATTGTATATCATAACTTTGGCTATATATATCATACTCATTATATACATACATTAATCCCTCTTGACATTAATGAAAAATGTGTCAAAATTTGTAAGTCACTAGGTACTTACTTAGAGTACACATCTGGATATGCAATCTGAAGAGTCTAGATCTCTTGCTGCCAAAATGCCTTGAGTGCATCAACAGTCTAAAGATGGGCGCATAAGGTATATGTGAGATTCTCCATCTTTGTCAGATCCATGCAGGGACCTTGATCATATGTGACAATTTTTGCATCTATATATTTTATGTTCTCATTCAAGACAGCTAAGTAGGGCACAAGTGCATTTCTTAGTTGTGTTTTCCCGGTCCTTATCTTGTTGATCTCTACCTTGGCCTTTTCAATATTTTCTATCTGACCTTGATAGATGTTGTTGTAGATGTTGATGTCTTGGGAGGATCTTTCAAATTATTTCCCAATGTTTACAACCAAGATGTCTGCTTCTTCAATCTTCTTGATGTGCTCAGAAGTGAATTTCCCTCTATCCATACAATTTTCTATCACCTTCCTACCTTTTGCTGCTAACTCTTTCAGAATTGTTTGACCAATCTTCAAGGAGTTGAGATCTAATTGAAAGTTCTTTGTCAGTTCATCCAATATTTCCCTTTTGTACTTCTCCTCTACAATTTTGGTATCAGAATCTACTAAGCTTGTGAATTTTTCTTTGAAGCAAGTCAATATGCTATCAACATCATCCAATGACTGGATATTTGCCAATTTCTTATCTGTTGGTACTAAGTCTTTCAAAATGTTCACTAACTCTAGAAAGAGAGGGTTTCTCATAACTTGTTTCTCTTTGGCTTTCTCCATGGCTAATACACTGATTTTAATCATCTCTTCTTCTCCCCAAGCATCTAGGTTTGCTGAGTCAGGGGTCAAGCTTGACAACAATGATGCTGATGGTTTGATGGATGGAGTGAATATAGCATTTTGACTATCCATATATTCACTTTTCACTGGGATCTCCATAGAGGGTGGATAATTTTGTTCAACCTTTCTTTCTTCATCTTGTCATGTTGCATGAATTTGTTCTTGTTGCAAAGAAGTGCTATCAGTGCATACCTTCTCAGCTTCTTCAGTACTTACAAATGCTTCCTAAAACTTAATTAAATCATTTTCTGAGGCTAACATGGTGATCTCAACATCATTTATCACAATGGTTTCATCTAATTCCTTGAATGTATCAAAGGGTGATGTAACTTTGGGCGTTGAATCTTGTGGACCTGTCATGGGCATATTTGGAATCACTGGTTCTTTATCCTATTTGGGAGGGATTGGAGTCACTTTAGCTATAGGCGCCATTGATGGATACATGTGTCTATCCAAAAATACTTTCTCAAATGCTTTTTCAGTCTCTTTTCCAACCAACTCATACTCTTTTTTCATGATGTGAAGAGTTCTTGTTTTGGTTCTTAGATGAGGTTTTAGCAAATCTAACAAAATTGCTTTCTCATAATGTGAGCAAATAGGGAGAAGACTGTCTAATGTTTCTTCTCTAATCCTCATATCTTCCTCTATTTCTTGTCTTTTCAATAGGTCTAATATGTTCCATACTTTGTTTGGAATGACTGTCTTGAGTTCCAATACTGACCTTTTAAACTTTATCATGTGAGAGATAATCATAGAATGTATCTCTAATTTATCTATCTCTTGGTACTTGTCATAAACATTTGAAATTGAGTCAAGTCCTCCTTCATTAATGATTTTTTTACTTAAGACTTCAATACTAGGTCTGAGTCCTACCTCAGGAGGGGCTTGAGTGTTCTTTACTTTGCTCTGTGTTTTCCTTGAGGATGGGTGACTTGTGGGAACTTGTTTCCTTCTTTTGGTCAGTTTTCTTGGTACCAAAGGTGGAGAGGATTCCAAGTCAATAATAGTTGAAGGCACAGATGTACCTTCATCAAATTTCTTCTTCTTCTTTTGGATATCATCTGATTTCTCTATCTAGACTTCTGTAGGTGTTTGTTTAAGCTCTCTTTCAATTTTAGCTTCTCTAGATTTATCTAGGTCTTCTTGTGTGACCCCATGAACCTTTAGGATGTTAGATGTAATCCTTGATGCCTTTCTTTTATTATCTGCATTGTGTGAGATAGAATCAACTTGATTTGTCTTCTCAATGTATGTGCCCCATCTTGGCTCTTTTGGATCTTTAGGCATAGACAAAAGAACTTGTGCACATCCTTCCAACACATGTTTTTCAACTTCTTAACCAAGTGGGTGGATCCATTTGGTTCTTGGCTCAACTGCTTCCATGCATGTACAGTCAGTTTCCACCATGAAACATATGGTGTCTTTGTACTTTTCAACTATCTTCTCTGGTATTATGAACCTCTTTTGCATCTTTATCCTGAATGTTTTAATTTCCGTGTCCATAGAATCCTTTATACTACTTTCTGATGTAGCCTTTAATGAAATTTGGGACATAGTAGGTTTTCTCCTGTCTAGGTAAAGATTAGAGACTTTACCAACAATGTGGAAGTATAGGTAGATAATCAAAGAGCCAAATCTGAATATTTTGCTCTTGTCATGCTTGATAGCTCTAATGTTCTCAATCAGTTGTGTGCGAAATATCTCACAAAGATTATATTATGTGTTATCTCTTGCCATCCTTATTACTTCTAGAACAGTAGCTGCGGACACACTATAGAGTCTACTTGTGTGCTAAAACTTGTAACCAAGTATCATGGTGAGGAGTTTGATGTCTTCTTCCACAATTGGATCAACAGTCATCCCGCACCTATCACTTCTAGATAAGCAAGCCTTCTCAACCTGTTTCTTTACATCCTTTCCAGTAGGAAGAATGGGTCCAACCTTGGAGAGTCCAGTCATCTCATACATGAGGTCAGTAGTAATGTGGATAGGAACTTCACCAATCCAATATAGATCATCATGTATCCTACTAAGTAGAATTTTAACCCATTCTGGTTCATAAAAATCATGCGCATTTGTATACTCAAAGATAAGGTTATCGGTGAGATGCGCGTATTCATCCTTGAATGAATAATCTGGTTTCATAATTGATTAAATGAGCATGGTTATACTATTGTCACCAACAAACTCCTTCTTACAATAAATGTAAGCGCGTATGTCTTCTACATGCACGACTCCTAGCGGAGTCTTGGAGAATGCCCCTTCTACATCATCTAACATAGACTTGAATGGATGCTTCTTAAACACATATCTCTTTTTCTCAAAGATGTCAAACACTGTAGGAGTAGCAATTACTTACTTGTATCTTGTATAAGTAGGGTTTCATGATATTTTGAAATGAAGTGTCCGCTAGGGTTCTGTTTCAACTTTGATTCATCTTTCTAACCAACCAATGGTTTATCCTTCAACACTTTGATGTTAACTTCTGCTGTTCTCTCTGAATAATCAATCTTGAAAGCAAAGTGAGGATAAAATATCTTTTATTGACTTATATAAAAGGTTATTGCATTTAATGCTTGTTTCCATAATGCGGTTTACATTGAGAATTTCAATCTTTGCTTCAGTCGAAGTTCAAGCTATGTGTCTATGCATACTTCCTCATTTCTTCATCAGTTACATGAATCCATAGGTGTATACTCAGAGGTGAGTATACCAGCCACGCAGGGGTTTAGAGCTAGAATAGCTCCCCCTAAGATCAAGAAGGTCAACTTAACTAGAAGTAGAAGGTGCGTCCACTAAGGATGCATCTACTAATTTTTTCTCATCATTATCTTTCTTTACTTCAACCCATATTTTTCCTGAATCTTCTGTAGCTTTTACAAACTTGATTTCAATGGATTCTTCAAATAATGATTCTTTAGGCTTTTATTTTTTTTTGAGTTCTTGACCTGCAAAACCTTGAGATATGTCCTGCTTTGTTGCATGAGTGAAAAATGATTGGAGGTCTATTGATATTTTTTATCATGCTGCACTACTTGGCTGTGTGTCCATTATAATTACATATCTGACATGTAATATTTTGATAGTTTCTCTGAGGTTGATTTCTCTAATTGTATTGATTTAGATTTCTTTGGTTCTGTTGAGATTGATTTCTTTGACTTGTTCTGCAATGAATAGCCCTATGACCAAATTTATTACAAGAGTAACAGTAGCCATTGAAAGGCCTTACCTCTTTACAATCTCTTGCCAGGTGTCCATGTTTGTTACAAGCATAACAAGTTTGGTTAACTAGATTGTGTTCATCTTTAGGAGGTTCTGCATTACCCTCTGCAAGATTCTCAATTTTCTTTTCTTCTGTGGATTCTTCATGTGCTTTCTTTCTTTCTTGCATTGCATTGATTTCAATTTGAGCTATACTATATCCAACACCAGTAGTATCACCTTTTAGTTTCTGTGCATAAAGTTATTGAATTAGATCAGAACTTGTGTGTAATTTCTCAATTTTATCTTATTCTTCTGTTAGTTCAAATTCTATCTTTTTCTTGATGTTTTCCAACTCCAAGATCTTCATATTTTCTTTCATAAGTTCACCATCTAATTGTTTACTTTCTTTGGTCTTTTCTTTAATAGCAGTTAGGCTATCATTAAACTGTTCATTCAAATATTCAATCTTGTCCTTTAGAGACATGATTTCTTCAATCAACTTTTTGACAATTTTTCCCAAATCATTTGTAAAGCAATCTTTCAGATCTTTCCTTAATTTTTTGATAAGCATTTGGGAGCCATAAAATTTTAGTTTAAGTTCTTCATTTTCTTTTTCAGATCTGTCAAGATCATCAAGGGTTGCTTCAATAATCTTTTTTAGATGTTTCTCTGCTGCTGAATCCATGATCTCCTCAAGTGGTTAAAATTTCTTTTAGAGGACCAGAGCTCTGATACCAATTGTTAGAAACACTGAGAGGGGGGGGGGGGTGAATCAGTGTTTGTCTATTTATCTTNTGAGGGGGGGGGGGGGGTGAATCAGTGTTTGTCTATTTATCTTTAATTCATAAAATTGAAACTTAAATAAAGTAGATAACAATTGAAGCATAACACAATAACACATAACACAAGATATGATTATGGGGAAACCTTGATCAGAGGAAAAACCCGGTGGGAATTAGTACCTACAAATGATTGTACTAGTCTAATGAACTTGTTAGAGTTCCTTTACCCTGTTAGGAGTAATATTTACAATGTAAGTACAATGACCCTGTTAGGATTCTTTACATAACCCTGTTAAAGGTGGTTGGCTCACTGTCAGAGCTCACTGCTCAATAGGATGAAGGCTACAACCTTTAGATAATAGATATACACTATATCAGAAAGATGAACTGATGTTCTGACACTATTGTTTGATCAGTTCCATTTATGCTATGATGCTTTAATCTCTTGAAGATTTCTACTTCATACTGATTTTCTTATATTGCTCTTCTAAATATCTTCTCTTCTTATTTTCCATTCACACACTAATACAAAAGTGCATGTCTAGTATATATACATGCCTGAATAGACGCGACCAAAAACATGACCTTAGTCGGCCCAAAAACAACATACACAACACTTCCAAACAAGTTGTCTTAAGTGTTTTTACATGAGTGTTAAAGAAATATTTACAAACATACTACAATAGGTGCATGGTCATTACAAAATAAAATATTATGCGCTAATCCAAAGTCTGAAGTCGGCTTCATACTCTATTTTTTGAACTACTAGTTAACCTGCTGTAACTTCCTCGTACTGTCATACTGTAACATGCGTGTATAGTCTAAGCTTGATAAAATATCAGCAAGATTAAATATAAAGGTGCATAGTCTGACTCGATCGTATGCATGTGCGCATGTGCTCTGATCAATTGCATATCTTTGTACTACTCTGTTTTCTATACTTAGCTAATTTTGATCTTCAAAGTTTACTGTCAAAACTTCATATGACTTTGTTGCCATAATGACAACAAAAAATAAGTCATATACACTTGGAGTGTCAACTTTCCAATAGTAGCATCCCAAATAACATTGGCTTGGGCCTCTAAAGCTCTTTCAGACTCTAATTCATCTAGATACTTTCTATCTTAGAGTTTGTTTCTCTGATGATTGGAAATTCATTACTGTCAAGTGAAAGAAAACTTGCATTGAGTACATTGGACACATAAGGTTCTATACAATGTGCTACCAATGATTCAGACTTGATGGTACCCTTGGTTCCATACCTAGTATGAAAAATCATGTGAGACCAATCAGAAGAAAGATAGCCTCCTATCTTGGCTGTGAATTCTCTTGACAAACATATGGCAAAGAGAGAAGGGAGATCTATGATGTATGTGTCAAGAAGGATAGATAAATTGAGGCTTGCATGTAGGATCAAGATTGTATCCTTATCCACACCTATGGTGTTTCCTGAGGAACCATCAAGCTGTGTCACCTTCTTTTGGAAAGGCTCATATTTAAGTCCCAATTGGTCAGCTACTTTCTTAGGCATGACAGAACTAGTAACTCCACTATCTACCGTACAATTATCATGTACTAGAGATTTTCCAATAATTAATGAAACATAAAAGGGAGGTGGTTTTAGGTTCCTACCTTGAATGATATTTGCTTTGAAGCTACTGCTTAACTTCTTTTCTTGACTAGTGTTGACCAACACTGGCTTAGCAACATCATTTGTAGACCGTTGAGGAATTTTCCCTTCGCCCATAGCCTTATTTAAGATCTCAGGCTGCCCTGTAATAGCCAAAGAGTCCTACATAGACATAGTGATATTCATCTTTTTCATGTTTTCTACAATGTTGAAGGGAACTATTATGTATATTCTTTGGTGTGCTTTCGCTATCATGGGCTCAACCTCCTTGGGAGATTGACTCTCTTTGACTAGAATGGTGGGAGACTTCCTTAGTATAGTAGGAACATATGGGTGTGGTGTCTCTCTGGATGTAGTAGCTTTAGCTCCATCCTCTATTCAGCCCTTATCTTGGGCTCTTCTCTTAGACCAATGTTAATCTCTAAGTTCTGTTGATGATTAGTGACCAACACTTAGTCATTCACTTAGGCAGTTTTAGTTGGCTATCACTGTGGTCAAGCTATAACTATGCAAGGTCGAGCAACATTGTCGAGCAATATTCAGGTTGCTGAGTTGTATCATCCTGAGCCGAGTAGGATACTTAGTGCCAAGCGACAAAGATGTTAAGTGCCGAGCATAAAAATTTTTGTATACATGTCTGGAATGATTCAAACTTTGAGGATAAGTGTTCAGGCTGACTTGTATAAGCTTTTTGGGCCGACTTATGTATGAATTTAATATTTTCCTAAGGAGTTAGTTATGCATTTAATTATTTTATCCTATGCATGATCTATTGTAATCATTAATTGTAATACCTTAAAGGTATGGGTATTAGATCTTGATCGTTGATCTAGATCTTGCTATCAGACTTGAATAGATATATAAGATTGCTTCTAAACCCTATTTTGTAAGTGTGTGTGGAGAAAAGTGGTGACTACATTTTGAAGTGAAATTCATAGAGGGTTATTTTGTTAAGAAGCAGAGATCAAGCAGAGTGACAACATAGTGAACAATAGAGTAAAGACATATCAAATTGTGAGATCATAGAAGGTACTGGAAAGAGGAGATCCATCATCAACATCTGAGTGCATAACAAAGGATCATTACTTGAGACATTCTAATCATTGTATCAGGTGAAAATCTCTTAACAAAGTGGTTCTAGCAGACCTTTCTAAATCTCCTAACAGAGTGCTTACTTTATTGTAAGTTGAAATCCTTTCACAGGGTAGAT
>MU223867.1:2331490-2358790 GCA_018584345.1 Thuja plicata | reverse complement strand
GTTCTTGTGTTATGAGTTATTTATTTCATTGTGTGGATGCTATTTGATATTACATTAGATTCATATATGTATGAATGTGGATCAGTTTGTTTTAAGTGTTTAATTTTGAAGATCTGATTCACCCCCCTCTCAGTATCTCACTTTCCCATTATTGTATTTCCAACAATTGGTATCAAAGCTTAGTTCTCTAAAAGGTCATAATCAGCTTGAGAATACAGATCTTGAGATGGAGATCTACAAGATGAGTAAAGTCATTGAGAATCAAAAGATTGATATTCAACTAGCACTACAATAGCTTGAGACAACAAGACATGAATTAAAGAAGTCCTTGACTGCAAGGAAAGATTTGGCTAAAAAAATGAATGACACTCATTATCAGGAAGAGGACACCATAAATCTATTTCAGAATGGAGATTCTACTAAGAGTGATGCAGCAATAAAAAATCTACTGGAAAAGAATAGTGCACTATGTGAAGAAGTCAAAAACTTGAAAAAGGAACAAGAAGCCCAATCAATAAGAATGTGTGAAGTTGTTGAACAAAAAAACAAAGTCGAAGATGACAAGGCTATGGAAGAAGAAGACAAAAAAATGATGACTATCAGACTTGATGAAAGAACACATGATGTACAAACAATGACACTCAATCAAGTTGACATGGCAAATCAATTACTACTTGTGAATTAGGAGATTAGTAGGAAAGACTTGGAGATTGTAAATCTTAGATTTGAGAACAGTCAGTTGAAAGATGAATTGAGATCTGAGAAAGAAATTAACAACAGAGTGAATGATCCCAATGCAGCTATGAGCTACTTTGAACTACTGGAAGCATCAAGAAGACCTAAAGATTCTTCTGGATTAGGTCACACTGAACAACATACAACCACTGAAGAAGGAGAATCATCTAAGATAGGTGAAAGAAGGTATGCAAAGAAAAGAAACAACAAACCTATTTTCCACGGCCACTGTGGAAAACCAGGTCATACAACAAACATTTTCTGAAGCAAGAATGGTAAGTCCAATCCTAAAACTAAATTTAATGGTTATTTCTTTAACTGTAATAAGTTTGGACATCAAGCACGTGAATGTAAGACAAAGGCAAGAAATGCACCTTTCACACCTAGACTCAATGGTAATTGCTATAACTATCAGAAATATGGTCATAGAGCACAAGATTGCAGATCTAAAGGTAAACAATAGTGGACATCAGAGGCACAAGAGAAATCACCAAGAAAAGGCAATACTTACAAGTGAGACTACAACACATGGCATAGTTTTCATTAGTATGGTGAGTATGGACATGTTCCAGAAAATTGCATAAGGACACATTTCAAAGGAAAGTCTAAAAGTTGGATGAATGGAAGCCTAGTTTGTCACAGTTGTCTGAAAATTGGTCATACAAGGAAAGATTGTAAGACTAGGGTACCTGCTCCTACTGTTGAGAATATTAGAGCACAGATGAACTAGACATGGGTTAAGAAGTCTAAACCATGCAGCAGTGATGCTAGTACAGCTGAGGTCACCCAATCTAAGGGATTAGGTGATCACATCATCTCCAACTAAGAAAAACATGTATGTAAGGAACTGCATCTAAAATTCTTATCTTACATCAGTTCCTAACATTAAATGTACCAAAGTCCATATTTGCATATGTTAAGATGCACCAGGACACATTTTGAAGTCAAAAATGCCAAGAAGAACTAATTGCACTATAGGTGCCGAGCACCAGTCGTGGACACTAAGGCTGAGTTCTTTAGTGTGTGCCAAGTTTGTTGGCCGAGTAAGTTCTGTGATGGCCAAGTTTAGTAAGCCAAGTGGGATGCAAGTTGTGTTAGATAGATGAGGACAGCTGGCTTGCACTAACTCAATGGGAAAAACATTCATTTCTTACCTACCTTAAACTTTCAAAGTCTATAAAGGATGAATAGTTTATTCTTCATTTTTACCTTGCGATTTTCACTGTTTACAAAGGGATTGAAGAAGTTGCAGAATTGATCTTAACGAAGTTAGCATCAAAGATTTTGTCAGCATGCCGTCAACAATCCTAAGGTGAACAGTATGAAGTGCTACTTGCCGAGGTACTCTGTTCTTCATCTTTCAAACCCTAATTTCAAGATTATGGCTGCAAGCTCTTCTGCACTAGTTAAAAGTATGGAGGGAGAACAAGAGAAAATTTAGTTAGTACAGAGTGATGAATGTGCACCTCTCAATTTTTGAGCCGTTCCTAAAAGTGTAATTCAGAGTGATTTGACCGGAGCTCTCTCATCCATTCCACCCTAGGTACTTATGATCCACAATGTAAGATCATGTTACATGGTTAAGATTGGTGAAGTAGGTGATAGTGAATTGAGAAAATCCTACAGCAAATTGTGTGTCGATGGAGTTCTGAAGGGAGAATTCAAACATTTAGCTAACAAAGGGTTAACTCGTGCCCTAGATCTCCCACAAGGTTTCAAAGATGAATGGGTTAATGTTATTCTTAGCCGAGTTCATGATATGTGTATGTGGTTGGATAGTGGACCAGTCAAGATAAATAAAAACATGATTCATTGAGTGACTGGATATCCTATAGTTAACAGGAAACAGATAATGAGAGACAACAGTAAAGAAGAAATTACACTGAACACTGGAGTTGTATGGAACAACAAAGGTATGACTATCTCTACAATTAAAGACCTAGAACTTGATTTTGGAGTAAGAGTAATTGCACATAAGTTCTATCAGTTGAGTCGACTGGATAGTGTTCCTTGTATAGCCATTGAATAGGCATGGAAGATTGTTAAGAAGAATCATACATATGATCTTGCCGAGCTACAATAGACACAATTAGCTGAGAACCTAGCATCAATCAGAAAGGCTAAGAGCTCATTATGTAAGTTTGGTTCCTTACTAGTCTGTATATTTTTCTACATTTAGGATACATTTCCTACATTGGGAAACATTGTTTGGAAAAAGGATAGACCCATTACAGTTCAGATAATTGAATGTATTGAGAAACTAGGAAGTAACTTCAATAGCATTATGGGGAGCTACTTTGTGGAATTTAAAAAGAGAATGAGATTAAGAAATAGGATTCCTAGATCACTAGTGGAGAAGCACTATGAAGAAATTTGTTTTCTAGTTGATATGGATAACACATATATCTAGGCTGTGACACCTAGGGTAGCATGTTTAGAACCATTTCCCTATAAAATTAACATTGATGTAGCATCAACAGCCATCATTGCACTCCTAGCCAAGGCATTTGATACTACAATAGAAAGGTTTGGTAATTTTGATGAAGCCAAAGTAAAAATTTCAATAAGTTTAAAGGAGGGAACCATGGAGAGGAAAAGGAAGAAGATTGTGAAAAATCTAAAGAAAATGGTTGGTTTAGGAAGTGATGAAGAACCTGAGGATGCACCTTTAGGCCTATCCACTAGACAAGGAGAAGATATGTCTATAGAAAAGGAAGTCAGTGCACCTGAGGAGATCACTAAGAAAGCTAAGGGTAAGAGACTATCAATTGTCATAGTAACCAAGCCGAGAAAAGCTAAATCTAAGGTTACACCTCCTGCAGCTAATCGTCCGAGGACTAGAGCATCTATTGTTACTTCTCTAGTAGTATAAAAAAAAGTATATGGAAAGAAGAAGGTTGGAGAAACTAGTTCTGGAAAGGAAGCTAAAATTGCTCCTAAGGCTGAGCCAAGTAAGCCAGTAAAGAGACCAAGGATGAGACTACAATTGGGGATAGATAGTGATGATGAAAAGACTGACATTGATGAACCTAGTAACATATCTACAACATAATTCAAGAAACCAGATAGTATTGATGAGGTATGTGACAATTTGAGAAACTCAACAGGGTTAGCTACTTTCAAGTTCATTAAGTATGAGAAACTGAGTAATGTGGATAAGCATAAAGTTTAGGAAGCACTTTTAGATATGATGAGTACTTTAAAGTTAACTCCTACAGAGATAGGAAATCATGTACTGAATGAATTTTATGAGTTTCTGTCAAGAAAATGGGAATTTGCACTTACTACAGAGAGACAGATCAGGGAAGGTACTTTAGCCAAGGTAATACCTGAGTTGACTTCAAAACAGAGAGCCAAATTCATTGAAGAATATAAGAGTAGGTTTGTTCCTAAACTTAGAGGTTATGCTATTTTGAAAAATGATATTGAAGGATTAGTAAAACAAAGTACAAGGATTTGGAAAGAAATCTTTGGACTGGTAGTTCCAAAAGACAAGAAATATGGTGAGGGAACATCTCAGCAAAAGGCTAAAGAAGTTGAAGTGGAGATTACCCCTCAGCCACAGGTGACTCAAGATCAAATTGCTACTGTAAAGACTAAAGATACATTAGACTCAACAAATTTTGTTGATCTGACTACAGACAGTCTGATGGACTTCATAGTTGATGATTCCAGTAATTTGAATGCCGAGGAATAGGATATGCCGAGTTTTACAAACACTGATTTGCCTATTAAGGCAACTGAAACTGAAGGATGAAAGACCATTGCATCTGAAGAGAAAAATGATGAGATAATTGAAGAAATCAATTATTAGATAAGTGAAGAGAAACAGAAACCAGATGCACAAGAGGTAACTTCACAAATTCCACCTATTTTAGATGTTGTCAAAATAGTTTTAGATAGTGGAGTAGTGATGAAGGATAATGTTGACAAGCCTAAGGAATAAGAGGCAGTGAAAGTGTTGGTTGATCTACCACACTCTGCATCATCCACTCCCATAGTTCCTAAAACTAGAGGTATGCCTAATCCATAGACAATCTTGATAGAGTTGAAAGAGGCAATGGACATTGACATTGTCACAAGAAAAGGTATTATGCAGCCAAGCATTAGTTCACTAGAGTTGAAGAGAAGGAAAGTTTTGAAGAAGAAGTCTCAAATTCCAGATGTCACATTAGATGAGGTAATTGTGATTCCACAATGGGATCCCAATGAATTATCTTTTGAACAAATAGGGACTCTTCAGGAATTGCTTAAGAGGAAGAAGAGACAAGAAGAGATGAACATAGAATAGAAGCAAAAGTAGGTGTTGCATGAAATCAAGGATATATTTGCAAAGGATTTTGACTTAGAAGATGAAATGCCTCAAGCTCCAATTATTGATCAATTAGTTCACATTGTACAGAAGGTGACTGATGATGATATTAATAGAAATGAAAAAATTCTACAATGGTCCGAGGAGATTCGAGAGCAATGTTCTGGAGAAAATCTCAGAAGAGATTGCAACGAAATAGGTTGAACTTTCTACTCTTGTAGAAATTTTGGAGAAAGTTATAGCAAATGTTTATTCTTTGTACAGGAAGCTATGTGATGTTGAATTCTTCACAAAGGATAATCTATAGCTTGTTGAGAAGCTACAGTTAGATTTGAAATCAACTAGCAATACTTTGGGTAAGGATGCTACTTCTAGCTCTTTACATTTTACTAAGTTGATCAATACACAATGGAGAATAGCTGAGCTTATGGCTGAAGATGGTCAAATTAGGGCCAAATTGATAACTATTCAGACAAGCCTATTGCCTCACTTGGAGGTAATACAGAAGGAACTTTCAATTGCAAAAGAATTATCACAGAGAAATGCAAATCTCTCAACTGCAAAAAGTTTAGTGAGTCTAGCTGCTGAGCTAGAGATAAAACTGGAAGTTATGAAGATTGCCAAGGAAAGTTGGGATGCTACATTTGCATCCACCCTACAGCTTCATAAACAATTTTTGGATAAGTATAACTTAACCCCACTAGCAATCAGTGGAAAAAACAAGGGGGAAGTTGGTAAGGATACAGTATGATACATCAGTACAGAATAGGTACATTTGTATATATTTTGAAGGCATGTATTTTATGAAACTTTTTATATGTATAATTCCAAGTATATTCCTAGGGGGAGTACTTAGTATACTTAGGCAACATTTTGATGGAATGAAATGAAGAAATGTTAAGTGCGTTTTTGCCACTAATATCAAAGGGGGAGATTGTTAATCTCTATGTTTTGTTGATGATTAGTGACCAACACTTAGTCATTCACTTAGGCAGTTTTAGTTGGCTATCACTGTGGCTGAGCTAAAACTATGCAAGGCTGAGCAACATTGCCGAGCAATATTCCAGCTGCCGAGTTGTATCATGCCAAGCCAAGTAGGATACTTAGTGCCAAGTGACAGAGATGTTAAGTGCGAAGCAGAATAGTTTTTGTATACATGTCTGGAATGATTCAAACTTCAAGGATAAGTGTTCAGGCTGACTTGTATAAGATTTTTGGGCTGACTTATGTATGCATTTGATATTTTCCTACGGAGTTAGTTATGCATTTAATTATTTTATCCTATGCATGATCTATTGTAATCATTAATTGTAATACCTTGAAGGTATGGGTATTAGATCTTGATCGTTGATCTAGATCTCGCTATCAGACTTGAATAGATATATAAGATTGCTTCTAAACCATATTTTGTAAGTGTGTGTGGAGAAAAGTGGTGACTACATTTTGAAGTGAAATGCACAGAGGGTTATTTTGTTAAGAAGCAGAGATCAAACAGAGTGACAACACAGTGAACAACAGAGTTAAGCCATATCAGATTGTGAAATCATAGAAGGTACTAGAAAGAGGAGATCTGTCATCAACATCTGAGTGCATAACAAAGGATCATTAATTGAGACATTCTAATCATTGTATCAGGTGAAAATATCTTAACATAGTGGTTCTAGCAGACCTTTCTAAATCTCCTAATAGAGTGCTTACTTTATTGTAAGTTGAAATCCTTTCACAGGGTAGATTGTAATGATCTTTAGCTCTTAACCGGGCAGACCTTTAATAGGGTAGATTGCATTTTGTAATCAAATTTTGTAGCCCTAACATGCATACTTTATTACTACAGTAGTGAAGAATTTTGTGGGTGTCATCCCCACCCCAGTTTTACCTATTTGGATTTTTGGGTTACCAAGTTCTTGTGTTATGAGTTATTTAGTTCATTGTGTGGATGCTATTTGATATTACATTAGATTCATATATGTATGAATGTGGATCAGTATGTTTTAAGTGTTTAATTTTGAAGATCTGATTCACCCCCCCTCTCAGTATCTTGCTTTCCCATTATTCGAGTAAGTAGCCTGATTATGGGGTTGATTGCAAGGAAAACACCATTCATTGTCTGAGATTAAATTGTTCTGACTTGGAACCATTTCTCTAGTTGGATTTTTTGAGTTAATAGGCATGGGATTTTAGGGTTGTAATGGCCTTTGATTGAAGTTTTTCCTTTGACCTTGGTAATTTCCTTGATATGGAGGCCTATTCTGCTTATAAGATTGTCCCTAATTTTGATATTGTTCATTGGGACCTTGATTTTGTGGCTGAAAGGGTGGTCTATTCCCTTGATTCTTATTTTTAATACTAGTCAACTCATTACTCATTTTTTGTAATAATTTATTCATTTCTTGTTGATTATTTCTCAATTCAAGTAGCTCTTGAGAGGGGCCTGATTTGGACTCCTCATAGTGGGTACTAGCTTGGGTTGCTACTATAGCGGGTATAGGAGTGCATGGAGGGGTGTTCAAAGGTATGCTTGGTTGGATGTTAGGAAAAATAGGCATGTGTGGCCTTGGGGCTATCATACATGCTTGAATCAAACAATTCTCAGCTCTGACTGCTATGTCAAAAGCCTAAGGTAGTGAGGTACCTCCCGTGGATTGAATCATGACAAAGATGTTTCTATTCAGAATTTTCAAGAAGTATAGGAAGGCATGGTAAAGTGATGAATTTACTGAGATAGGAATCATATTCCATGTCTGGAGGAACCTATTATTAAAGTGTGTCCTCTGTTCTTGAGGAGCCCTCCTTATGGTTGTGAGTTTCTCAACCAGAGATAAATAATCTAATTTATCCTCAAAATTTCTGCTTAATGATTCTCCTAATCTATCCCATCAATCAATGGAACCAAAAACTAAGGTTCTAAACCATTCTAAGGCCTTACCTTTGAAATAGGTTGCCAATATCTTGGTATCTACATCTTCTTTAGTGATATGATGCACACTAAAAATGGTAGCCACATCTCTTATGTGCTCACAAGTTGTTGTCTGTCCTTCACCTGTGAAATCAGGTAGAATTTTGAGTGCTTATAAGGGAACATCATGATGTTGAGAAAAATTTAAATGACTCACTTAATTGAAGGGTACACAAGAAAACTATCTAGCCATTGCTAGAACTATGATTTGCTGAACAACAACTGTGTGAGTTGTATTTGAATTGAAGAGTGGAGTTGAATCTTCTTGTAGCTCTCTAGTTATAGATCTTCCTCTCCTTCTTGAATGGAAAAGAAAAGGTCTTACTATAGAGGTAGGTGGTGTAGATTTTACCCTCCTAGTGGGGGATGCTCTTTGAGATGATCTGTAGTAATTTCTTGTTAGAGGCAGCTACAAGAACTCAGAAGGCTTTGAACTCCTTGTTTCTATCTTTCTCATAAACTTTGAACAAGAATGGATCTTGTCTCTTTAAACCAATGAAGCCTCCAGATATGCTTTGAAGATAAACCTCTTTAGGTCAATAGTATGCAATCAACATATCAGATATAGCATACTCCTGCAAATGAACTTCTTTTGGTGTCCCACCGGCCGTGCTAGAATAGTTATACACTAAATTTTGCACCCTTCCAAGAACTTGAGCCTAGCAATCTAGTAGAACATGGGAATCACTTCTAGGTTCTGGGACCTCTGCTAATTGAAGTGAAGCCTCTGGTTTCTAGGCCAGTTCCTCTTGGATAATCACCTAATCTTCTCTTGAACATGAAAATAAACTTGGACAAAAAAGGAATAGAAGGAATACTTGAAAGGAAATGGCTGAAAAAGAAAATTATCCTACTAGGTGATACACTGAAGGTAACATGAATCATAACACAATGACCAAACTAGCATGAAGATTTCTTAGATCTAATAGAACACAATCTTTCTGAATAGGCTTTCATAAGTATTTCACAAAGAGGTCTAAAATGGAAAGAGGCTATTCAAGGAAAGGAAATATTGCACAAACAATAACTTTCCCAAGGAAATAGACACAGACTGTGACCTATAAGAAGACATTCACTCCAGAAAATAGGCACATGATTGAGACAAAATAACCATGAATGAAAAAAATACACAAGATTATCTAAATCAGATCACACACAATAGTGCACAAAGATGCTGAAAGAAAGAAAGGCTCAGGAACTCCAAGATTTCTCTAATATAAACCACTATATTATATTCAGTAAGAGAAGTACAGACAAAGGAAAAGCTTGAGGATAGAGAAGATGTCTCAGAAAGATCTTAAAAAATATAGAATTCAATGAGAAGTTACAACAAAGAAAACCTGAGGGAGGAGAAAATGCTAGAGAAAATCTTACATTTGCTATAAAACTACTTCTAAGATATAAAAGCTTCTAAAAATTATTATATACATCTCCCCTAGCACACAGGCTCAGGAGCCAATCTACCAACCATTATTAGGGTTTATTAGATATTACATAAACAATGTTAAACCCTTAGACTGTCAAGTATGATCATCAATGCATCCTAGAAATATCTCAAAAGATCAGATCAAGCCATGAATGCACATCCCATCATCATAAATCTAATCAGAGAAGTTGGCTTGACCCATCTTTCTGTCTGTATCTTGAAAAACCACACCACCTCCACAAAGCTCTGAGAATCATATTTGAATTTTCAATATTTGAATACAACAGTCATAGGTGGCATGGGTACTTGCATCAATGACTCAGAAAACACTTGATCTCTTGTTTAAAACACAGTCGTCGATATTTATCTTTCATTCATGACACTAGCCTTAACTCATCATTGAACTATCTTTAACCATGGGTTAGTGAATCCTTTATGTCCCTGAGTCACTAAACCTTTTGGTTAACTTTGAGTTTATAATGAGATTACACAAGAGCCACAAGATCTGGCCCAATATCTACGATCTGCATTTAATCTCCAAACCATAGAAGAATATTCTATTTCTTTACGAGACTAAGAGACCATCGCGAGATCAAAATATGATCAATGGTGCCGATTATATCATTTGCAAACTATGAGATTTACTTTACTTAACCCCTGTTAACCTAGGTTCATTTAGAGATTCAGCGATTGGAAATATCTTGCAATCTTTGATCATCTAGCTTAATCATGGTTTTGTTATGAGACTCAGTGACAACCATAATATTATCTTTGCATCGACGACCCATGTGAAATCTCTTGAACTTTGTTGACCTTTTTACTTTATCTAGAGACTCAGCGCAAACCACATGATCTAAATATAATTGACGTGTAACACCCCAGAACCCAAGAGGACTGACCATCTAATGTCTAAAGATGAAGTCAATTTTTTTTTTGAACTATTACAATGCACATTTTTAAAACAATCGATACACATATGCTCACAAAACATGAATGCAACATAACTGAGATTTCCTAGTCCTCACAGGGCCCCTGACATTTCTACTCAAACAATATTAATTAATCTAATTATATTTAAGAGTTTCATAATGAGTTACATGTCTAACATATTTATAACCCTTCATAATAAATGACTACTATGTGATGAACATGTTTCAATGAGTAGTCACCAACATTTAATTTACCAACACAATCCATTCTTTATAACTAACTAATGGAATTCATAACATCTATAAAGCATCTTATAAATTAAGTTTCATATAATCATTAGGGTATATATTATCATTCATTATTGCATACCCTACTACCTAGATGTACATTGTACTAGATATATTTTAAGACACCAACTAAAATGTTCATAACTCATTCTTAATATCAATCATAAGTTAAAAATATGTCAATCAATTTATTGAGTTTCTATCACAGGTTACACTGAACCAAAAGTGTATTGTACTTCTTTTTTATAATATTCTCTTAATATTTGGCATCTCCTTTCAGAATTATACAACTATTCCACAATTGTAATTCCATTATCATTTATCATTCCTATACACCTTCTTATCTAACAATAACATTTATATTTGACATAAAAAAAAGTTCATTCATAAACCAATCATTTCATAATATTCTTTTATAGTCAATTATATAAGAGAATGTACTTATCCTATCAATATAAGCTAGGTCCTTATTCAAAAAAAAAAGAGAGAACTATAAGAATAAATTTTCATTCAAGAGATCACTTACTTTATTACAAGATTGCATTAGAGGGAAACAATTGACAAATACCACATTATTTTAATATTTGTGACATATACAAGTAAGAGTATAACTTTTCCCTTCATTTCACCTAGAAATACCCATTCCCATTTCATTGATTCACCCTTCATTTACATTTCATTACATTACCCAACAACGTATTTCAATAAATAAATACATCAAAATTACAATTGACTAAAGTACGTGATGTAGAATTAGAATCTTTGACAGCTTCCAAGCATGAATCCAAAGACAAATTCATCCATGCAACCATGAAAAATACCTGGATAAGATTAACCACCCAATAATGTAGAACCATGTAGTTCCACTCCCCCGTGCTAGGAGATAGAACCAAGGTCCACATAAGGCCCTAAGAAATCTAAGGCTTCACAACAAAATAACGTAAACAAATACAAGAAATAACAAAATATCACTTAACTATACACAAGGGTTAGGTTTCTATCATACCCTCTAAGTGAGTGTCATCACATATCCTATTTATTGGGATCCTTCCTGGCAACCATGTAACCCTGGTCCCCCCTTTATGAATAGGGATCCATCCTGGAAGTTACCCATGGTCCCGGTACTCCAACAAGACTATGTGGGCATTATTATGTGTCTTTCATTATCTTTTGAATCCCCCCTCCCAAGTTAATTTTAAGGTTATCACTTGATTAAAAACTCACCCATAGGATCTCCTAGAAACCACTTTGGGTCTTGGCACCTATGGAAAGCCACTCACCTAGGGTACCTATTCCCCTACCCAAAATATGACAAAAGAACTGCAATACATCAAATACTTTATTTTAGAGGTTTAGGAAACTCTCCTGTGTACTTAGACCCCCAGGATGAGTACTAACCTTAACCATAAAAAACATAAGAATAGTACAAGTATGTCTCATGATCAAGACATCTTAAGTAAAATATTATGATCAAATTCAAGAAATAAAATGAACATAGAAGAAAATAATCCCAAATGAAATAAACTATCAAAAGGAAGGGTGATAAACTGACATCCTAAACCTTCCAAAACTCAGAAACAATTTAAGTAGGACTTTAACCACTATTCTAAGATAAAATCCACATAGGATTCAAACCACACAAGAAGAAATAATCACTCCCAATATTAGATAATGGAAAACTCATCAATCCTACACATTAGATACAGATACTTATTTCCAGATTCCATTATGAACGTTTGTAAACTACCTTACTTATATATAAATATGATCACTAATAGAACAAAAACAATAGAAAACACATTCCTACATTAAATCAAATAGAAACAATAATATTATTTCTAGTTTTATAATCTACCTGGAGTCTTCCAGAGAATTTCCTTGGTGTTAGAGCAATTCCATCAACTTTTAGGTTGTCCAACATCCTTCTTGCTGTCCTCCTGGATATACCCCCACATAGTGATCTATAAATTTTGAACCATATCATATTTCTTTGATATCTCTAGTGAGAAGTTACACAATTGGGCTCTTACACACATATTAAAACCTTAGCAAGATCCAACGGTGGGTTAGGGAGTTATGGCCTCCACATCAGGACTGAATTTGTTTCTTGCAACAACCATTTCTCCATTTTCTCAAAAAAATAAAACACTATCCTCTTCCTCAATTCTTTAGTAAATAATATCATTTTCACATTGCCAATCCTATTCTCAGAATCTCCCAAAACAAGGTCCCTCCTCTTAAAATATTTTATGTTATACATGTTATCACTTTTTCTTGTAGAATCTATATATAGCAGTAAATGCTTGACTCTTTGTTTCCCAATTCAGATTCATATAGGGAAAAGGATAATTAACAAGGATAAGATTCCTTCTACACTTTGGGCTCCACAAACCAAGGTGGGTGCACCTTCAATAGACTACTAATTTTAAGAAAATCTAACAGTGGATCAAGGATTCATGATCCTTCTTCTTTTTAGGCCACTTGGCTTAGGAAGGATAACATATTGATTCTCTCTTCAAGGAATCACTATGATGAATTGTAATCAAGACAATTATCTAAATATGTATTCTTCAGATAACAGAAAGTAAATATTGATTAATATTTGATTGATTTGATGATAATGATTACTTATCAGAACTTGAACAATGCCTTAGCTTGGGCCATAGAGTCACAATGAAACATACATTTACCAGAGACAATTAATTGAAACACAAGTAAAATTTTAGATAGAATTCCTTATAGACTATCCTTTCACTCTCAAACCCCTGTATCAAATTCTTGCATAAAACCTAACCCTCTAGAACTATTTGCAAGATTTAAACCTTCCTTCAAAGCAACTCACAAATAACAACACAGTTACCTAATAACTAGTAAATTTAAAATGCCTTAAAAATTAAACATACAAGGGTAGAATGTAAATGAAAAAAGACATAAATGATATGAGACTGGAAATTCCATTTTTTTTTATTAATTATCTTGGTTTCAATACATTCAAATTGACTGAAAGCTTAAAACTTAGACACAATTCAAAAATCTACCTTGCAGCTTTGATTTTACCATGCTTTACAATATGTTACAATTTTCTACTTATAGTGAGCATTAGTCATCTTGGAATCCTTAAAGATCAATGATGCAACAAGCTTTGGATGACTAAGCCAATCTTAAAGACACTAAAACCAAAACATTCAGTTGATCCCTTTGGCGGTGGAAAGACAAAATCTGTTGACAACAGGAATCTGGTTTCATCTTGTCTTCTAATGAGCTCTGGCACCTTTTTCTATAGTTATTCAGGATAGCATCTAATATTACATCGATACCTAGTGCCCACCAATATGGGATAACTTAAAATAGTCTTTGAGATTTCTAACCTTCTTGTGCTCGGAGAGCAGGTGCCAGGAGTCTTCTACTTTGTACCTAGAATGTCTAAATCCATGTCCACAACCCTTTTTTTCTTGGGTTTTGTCAATGTGTGCCATGCTATGACCTCTACATTAGTTGTCCAGTTGAAGCTTTGAATATTCTCCAGATTTGTCTTCAACCTGTCCCATCTGGCATCTATTATCTTCTTAACATCTACCACAAACTTATTGTAGTTTGTTTGAGCCTTAAAAGCTTCATCCAAAATCTTGTTATACCATTCCATATCAAGCTCGCCATTGTCATAGATAGATATATCTTTATTTGGCATCACATTATCAAACTCAGTGATCCATGCCCCTAATGGCTTGACCTGGTTATCATCTGACCTAATTGATGGTACAAATCTATTGTAATTTGGCCCAAACATCTTCATTCTGGCCTCTATTTGATTTACTTTACCTTTAAATAATGATAAAGTGAATCCTATCTACTCTATTTCCTCTGAAACTTTGACAACTATTTCTAGAAAATAAGCTCTTAAAGGTTGCAATGATGCCAACCTTTCAAAAATGCTAGTCCTTACTAAGCATGTAGCATAATAGAGGTTCAAGATTGTTACATAGTTTGTAACCTCAACATGTAACCCTGGAAGTTTTCCATAAGCATCAAATACTACATCTACCTTATCCTTCAAAATGTTTATTCTATGCTGAAAGATGTGGAACATGGCACCCATAATTACACTATTGTGCTCTTTGATAGCCTCCTCTATTTCTTTTGCTGCCAACTCTGTTTGTATTTCAGCCTCAGCTACCTCTTTAGCTTCTGTAGGAGCAACCTCAGGAATTTCCATCAACTATTTTGTCAACTCTTTAATCAGCTTATCCTGATTATGGATATGTATTTTACATAGCTCCCAATCCTTTACAATAGCACTTGTATTAGTTTTTAGTTTACGCAATTTTTCTGACAATTGGGTTGTTTTAGCCTCATTGAGCTGAGAAAAATGTGTGAGAACTTTGGAATTTCCAAGTATCCTATGTTTTGGAGGCACCAAAAAATTTGGTTGCCAACCAATTTCTCCTCTATGCTCACCATTGATGGCTTCTGATCTTTAGGAGCTAAGCTTCAAATTACTAGTGCCTGGGATTTTGGATTATATCCAAATCCCCTTACCATTTCACCCACCTAAACTTCTGAAGATAATTTCACATCATGTTGCTTCCTGATTTGGTCTATGATGAATACAGAAGCAAGATCCCATCTTTCTACTAGCAACATCCTACTAGCTTTTTCTAGTTGTCTAGCCTCCTCAGGAGTCATTTATTCTAATTCAGGATCATAATCTTGTAGCTCTTGCAAATCTTCTTCTGTTACTAGTTCACCTTTGGCCAATTGCAACTGTTCTTGTACTTTTATGTGTTCGTTCCAAATGAAGAACTCCTTGAATTCTTTTGTCTTGATGAAGTTATCATCACTTAAAAATTAATGTTGTTGAATTGTTCTTTCATCAGTGCAAGTAAATAAAGGCAATTCAATTTCTTCTTGGGTGTCCTTTAACAAATTTTTTCCTTGTCTGATCTGATTTCTGAGCTCATGATCATAGGCTCTATCCCCTAGGATTAGAGCACCTATTCTATCTCTTTTCTTCTCTCCTTTCTATGAATCCTCCCCAAGTTCCACTTTTTGCCTTTTGAGTGGGGGCTCCTCTGTCACCTCCGTCTATGGGACTTGAGTCAAATCAATAACATTGTCAGTTTGTTCAGCTTCTACTGGTTGTCCTTCTATCATTTGTTGATCCATGGGAGTAGGGTTAGGAACATAGTATTCCCCTTCACTATCATCTTTGTACTTAGAAGAAGAGTATTCTTTCTTCTTCTTCTCCTTTTCCTCTAGTATGTCTTCTAACTAATTACATAATAAATTATGGGACTGGATCATTGTATCAAGCCTGTCCAAGTGGGGCATTTGTTGAAAAAACCACCAAAGGTATATCCCCTTCTCTTCACTTGCCTCTCCAAGTTCATCAATTCATTGAAATTGTTTTCCCTTATGTCAACTTCCTCATCCTCCATCATATTTATGATGAGGTCCTCTTCCTTGCACTGCTCATGCTCTCTATTATATGGAATGGAAGGGATAACCAATTTTCTAGCACTCAGGATGAAACCCTCTATGTCTACATACCTGCATAGGGAAAGATTCATTCTATAGTGGTTCATCCATGCATTTATCAGGTCTATAGCCCCTTTCTCAATTGTAAAACCATATAACTTGAACTGTCTCGGGGTGAATGTTCCCTTCCTATGGGGATCAAGATGTTCTTTATCTATCAATATTAACTGCCTAATGAATTCCAAGGCAGAAATTCTAGGTGGCACATGGAATGGGAGAATGTAGGGTGGGTATGAACAACCATATAACCTTATCATTGTCTAATTCTTATCATAGAAGAAATCTTCCAGTTGTGATCTCCAAGCCATCTGTCTACGCAATCACATGGCCTTAACAACTGTAAAACCTTCATTGGTAGCCTTGTTTTATCAACACTAATAGCCCTTAGGATTGGGTATATCATCCAGTTTTCAAAGGCACAGAAATCATTATCTCGAGAAGTGTAATTACAAGCCCTCAACCAAAATTAGATTGGGTTGGGCTGATTTTGAAAGAATCTCTATGGTCTCAAACTTTCACTGTTCATCAAAGGTAAATTGTAGTACAAAATTAGATGCATTAGTACTGAACATTGCATAAACCTAGGGTTTTCCTCCTTCTGAATCTGCACAAACTCTTCATGCATCCTATCTATTATATACTAGATGTAGTCATATCTGGTGCTCTTGCATCTACTCCCAGCACTCTATGTAGTGCATAAGTAATATACTTGATATAAAAATTCAAATCCTTATAAAAATAAGGAATCTCCCCTGGGATAGGTGCAATATAATTCTTCATCTTCTTGGAGACATGATTATCTTTAATCAATTTTGCTGCAACCCCAGACTCCCTGACATATCTGTTCTTCAAACTCTGAAAGTTTATCTTTGTTTTCATAGGGTAGTAGACATCAAAGGCCTTCATGAAAGAGTTTCTATCTAAGGTTACCAAGGGTCTTCCATCATCCTTTTTAATTACCTTGGTAAGGGGATCATATCTATTTGCTAACTCAAGAATAAAGTCAGCATCCACAAAGACATCAGGAACTATTAGCTTGGCCAATCCATAGGTCCAATGGTTTGAAATTGGAATTGCTTGCTCACTATTTCTCTAGAAATAATTATACAGGAAAAATCCAGATGAAACTGAGGTCTTAGCATCCCTAATATATTATAAATCATCTAGAAGGATGTCAACACATACCTTTCTATTTTGGGTAGACCTCGACAACAATTGAAGAAATTCATCAGAATAGTTCCTTTTCCTTTCTGTATCTTCTCCAGTATCTCCACTTTGACCACTGGTGGATGCCACACTAAGTGCTTGAATTGTTTTATCTATTATGTTTTTCTCACACTTCTTTCACCAATATTGAAACAAAACTCCTCCAAACCCTCACTACAGAACTGTCAACCACTCAATTCTCTGTAGTTTTGAAAATTTGAACACTGTAACACTCACCAACTCTAAATTCCTGATCAATTATACCACCAATTAAACCCTTCCTTCAATAATAGCTGCTTGAAAATCTCAGTGCTCTTAGGAAATGTTGATCACACAAAAAACTTATGCGTTGAAATCTCAAAATCTTGTTGAAGTAAAATGACAATCGACAATGCTTACTTATAATTGTGAAATCAATGCAAACATCCCTCCGACACTTACAGAATTAAAATCCATCACTTCTGTCATAAGTTTACACACTGTGACATAAATTTAATTACTAGCCGTAGCCTCTGAAAGTGACAGAAAATCACATTCAAATGAGTGCCTTTCATTAAATTCAGAAAGTTCAAATTTGATTGGTTGTCTTTCAACTAATTTTCCACCATGACATTCATTCCTTACTTCTCATTGGCTAGCCACTGTACCTTCTGGTAGTGAGGAAAAGTCATCTTTTAACACATGTTCCTTTTTTGCGACCTCGCGACTATGTATCTCCTTATCACTGGATGATTTCACTAGCTTTAGTTATCTCATGAGATCAGGCGACTGCAACTCTTTATAACTTCACTTTAACCTTTGGTTTCTATCTGGAGATTTGGCGACCATATCTTAATCTCTTTATTGCTGCACATTTCTTTTATTTAATAATTCATTTAGAGACCTGGCGACTATAGCCACTGTCTCATGATCACTGCATCATTTTTCATTTTAATCAATTATCTGGAGATTCCTGACTGCCATTGATCTTCTTGTTGCTACAATGTAGATAATTGTTATTTCATCATTGATGTCAAACCTTAACTAGTGAAACTATTTCTGTATGTTTGAGTACCTTATCTATTGATTGATGAAGATTTGAAAGAATGGGATAACAAGAATACTAAGGAAATGGTTGAGTTATGAGTATACACCAGGGTACTTAATCATTTGGCACTTTGGCAAAGTGATACATTGTTTATCTATCACTGACAGTTCACTGGAAATTCAATGTCGAGCAAAGAAAAGTCAATGCCGAGCAAAGCGAAAGGTGATGCAGAGAAAAGCAAAGATGATGTCGAGTGCCAGTGAAATGCCAAGGGAGATAGAGGAAGCCGAACAATAGTATTTTGTTAATTGATGAGATTTGAGATCTATGGCCGACATAGTTGATTTTATTGGGATATGCATTGTTAATTAAGATTGGTCCACACTCATTTAATGCATGGGAAACTGTTATTAGCGCATAGATTCAATATTCAATTAATGACTGTATTGGAGAAATAAATTAAATGTAATAATGGAAAGATCCATTGGATCTGACCTAACCTAAGATCTATGATCTTGATTAAGCGAAAAAATATTTATCTGACCCAGATGAAGAGGTATATTATAACCTACTACGGTTATTGTTATTGTATACAAGAAATGAGAAGTTGAATGCAAAAAGTATTGCATGGTTAATTGACTGATTGGTAAAGACCTAGTAGAGAAGGCTGAGCAGAGAAGCAAAGTGATTTCTTGATGGATTTCCAAGAAGATATGAAGTTTGAGATGAAAATGGAGGCCACTTAGTGAATTAGCATTAGAGCTGAAATTGGATCTGAATTTGCAAAGTAAGTTGTATGTATCAGATCACACCTGCTGATTACTTTCTAACCATTGTATCATTTCAAATCCTTTAACTAGGTTGAGCTAATGATCATTGTATAAATCCTTTGAACAAGGTAAAATTCAAATTGGAATGTTCTAAGTCCTCTAACAAGGCCACTCCTGATAGGGTGATTAAATCCTTTAACCAGGTCACATTTGACAGTGTGTTTTGTAACCTTTAACAGGGTTGGCTCCTAACATGGCATCACTTCAGAAGAGTGAAATTTTGGTAGCATGTTACTAGTGGTTTTTCCCATATTGGGTTTCCACATTAAATCATGGTGTCAAAATGTGTGAATGTTATTGATGTGTTTTACTATTAATTTCCTGCAAACTTATTTCATTAGTACAGTAAATTGCACACTTTTGTTGTTTATTGTTGTCGAGCAGATCTGAGTTGTTGAAGCTAGTTTAAAATTTTATATGGGCACATCTGGACCTGAGGACAACCAATTCACCCCCCTCTTAGTTATTTTGAATTCATCCTAACAATTTCTATCAGAGCACTTGTTCTCCTGAATAAGTTTGAAGGTACTTGGAGATAAAGATCAAGATGTATAAAAGGGATGGACCAAAGATTAACAAGGAAAACTTTCCTGCATGGGAAAGTTTGATGAAACTTCACTTGGAGGGTATTGGTGATTCTTCTAACCAACATATCAAAATAGAATATGTAGCCCCTACTGGAGTTCTAAATGCTGCACAATTAAGAGAAAAGCATTAACATAATCAAGCAATGTTGGAACTTGCATCATCTCTGAACTATCATGAATTTGAGGACATCAAGTATTGTACAAGCACAAAGAAGATGTGGGATGCCCTTGAAACCATTTATGGAGGTGATACAAATGTACTAAGAGCCAAATGTGAAAGCTTTAGAGGTAAGTTTGATGATTAAAAAATGCAAGGAGAAAACATAGTGCAATATTATGATAGGATAAAGGAAGTTGTAAATTCTATTAGAGGAGCTAAGGGAACCATTGATGATGACACTATCATGAGTAAGGTATTGAGAACAATTCTTCCTATTTATGCTATTAGAGTATCTAAAATTCAAGAACTGAGATGTACTCCTAATAAGAATTTGACTCTGAAAAGTTTGGTAGGCAGACTTATTGCATTTGAGATGTCAAATTTTGACAACTATACTCCACAAGCTGTTGAATCTGCATTCAAGTCATAGATGGTCATCAACAAATAAAGGAAATAAAAGAAATGTGTGGATAGTGACAGTGACACCTTAGATGATGATCTAGAAGAGCTTGAGGCACTTTTGGCAAGGAGACTAGCTAGAGGAAAAGGAAAATTCAAAGGTAAACTTCCTATTATTTGTTTTTCTTGTAACAAAGTTGGTCATATTGCTGCTAGATGTCCTGACAAGAATGAGAAAGATGAAAGAAGGGACAACAAGTAAAAAGACAAAAAGGATGACCGAGACTACAGAAAGTACAAGGATTACAAAGACAAAGGTAATAAATCCTGTTATATAGCTGAAGAAGCTTTTGACAGTGAATTTGATAAATCTGATGAAAATGATATAGAAGTTGTGTATGTTGCAATGAAAGATGATTCTGATGATGATGAGAAAACTGCACTAATTTCTTATATGATTAAAGGTGATCATTGGATTATTGACAGTGGTTTTTTACATCACATGAATGGTGATAAGGACAAATTTGAAACCTTAGATCAATGTAAAGGTGGATATGTTAAGTTTGGTAATGATACACCTTGTAGAGTTAAAGGGAAAGAATCAATTCAATTGACTAACAAGATTAGATGTGATGATGTATACTAGGTTGATGATCTTAAGTATAACTTATTGAGTGTTTCACAGCTGAACACTTCTGGTTACAGAGTTGAATTCCATCACAGGAAAGCAAAGATTTATGATGCCAATGGAGAATTAGTTGGAGGTGGTGAGAAAACAAAAGGTAACTTGTTCTATTTTGATTTAGTTAAAGAGACATGAATGTTTGCACAATATAATGATGTTTGGTTATGGCATAAGAGGCTGTGTCATGTTAAATTTGATAACTTGGTAAGAATAAGTAAATTGAAAAAGGTTCGAGGGCTACCTAAGTTAAAGAAACCTGAGAATGCAATGTGTAAGCAATGTCAATTGGGCAAAATGACTAAATCTAGTTTTAAGAGCAAAACCCATACTTCTAAGAATATTTTGGAATTCATACTGACCTTTGTGGATCTATTGGTGAGAAAAGTTACTATGGAGACAAATATTTTATTCTATTTGTAGATGACTACTCTAGGATGATGATTGTTATGTTTCTCAAAGAAAAATCTGATGCATTTTAGTTATTTAAGTGGTACTTGGAAAAAGTTGAAAAGGAAATAGGTAAGAGTTTGAAATGTCTGAGATCTGACAGAGGAGGTGAGTTCATTTCTAATGAGTTTAACAGGTTCTGCAATGACCAAGGGATAAAAAGACAGATGTTAGCACCTAGGACACCACCATAGAATGGTATATCTAAAAGAAGAAATTGATCTATCATAGATTGTACCAGAACATTAATGATGGAGAAAAATGTTTCACAAAAATATTGGAGAGGAGCTATGAGTACAGCTGTTTATACCTTGAACAGAGTACAAGTCAAGAAAGGTACAAATTCTACACCTTTTGAGCTATGGTATGGACATGCACCTACTGTAAGTTATTTTAAAGTCTTTGGGAGTAGATGTTTTATACTGAAGGATAACATAAATGGTAAAATTGATGCTAAAGGAGAAGAAGGAATATTTATTGGATATTCTACTAAGAGTAAGGCATACAAATGTTTGAATTCTAACACTAAAAAAATTGTGGAAAGTGCAAATGTTAGAATTGATGAATATGCAGAAAGAAATGAAGCTGAAAGCATGATTGAGCCTGAAAGTTATAGATCATTCACCTATCCTGAAGAGGAGGATTCTAACAAAAATTAAATTGAAGTTGCCAAGCAATAGTCTGCACCTGCCGAGACATAGAATGAAATTTCCGGGCAACAGGAAGTGACTGCCGAGCTATCTGATGGAGATGCCGAGTCATAGTTTCACCCTGAACTAAACTTGAATGATCAAAATGAAGCTAAGAAAGAGCCTACTTTGGAAAAATACATAAGAAGGCACCATAAACCTTATCAAATCATAGGAGAAAAGGATTCTACAGTTATGACAAGAGGCAAATTAAGAGAAAACACATGTTTTCTACGTGATTTTGAGCCTAAGATAGTAAAAGATGCTTTGGACAATGAAGACTAGATTCAAGCCATTTTCTTGTAGAGATAGAACAGATTTAAAAGAACAAGACATGTACACTAGTACTGAGACCTGACAACAAAATTGTAATTGCTACAAAGTGGGTATTCAGAAACAAGCTGAATGAACATAGAGAGGTGACAAGGAATAAAGAAAGACTGGTATGCAAAGGGTATGCACAAGAGGAAGGAATTGACTATGGAGAGACATTTACCCCATTTGCAAGATTGGAGGGTGTAAGAACTCCACTTGCATATACAGCCTACAAAGGATTTAAAGTCTATCAAATGGATGTGAAGTCAACATTTCTAAATGGGATATTAGAAGAGGAAGTATATATTGAACAAGCTGATGGATTTATTAACCCAATTAAGAGGAACATGGTTTGCACACTGCACAAGGCATTATATGGACTAAAACACGCACCCAGAGCATGGTATGAAAGATTGCACAATTATCTGATGAAGATTGGATTTGCAAGAACAAATGGCAACATCAATCTGTATTTGAAAATAGAGCAAGGTAAAGGAATTTTATTGGCTGAAATTTTTGTTGACCACATCATATTCAGTGGAAAAGATATGATATGTAAGTCATTTTCAAAAGAGATGCAAACTGAATTTGAAATGTCTATGTTTGGTGAGATAAAATTATTTGTTGGTTTACAAATATATCAAATGAAGAATGGTATCTATATTACTCAATCAAAATATATCAAGGAGATACTAAAAACTTTTGGTATGGAAGATTCAAAACTAGTGAGTACACCCATAGCTACTAGACATAAGTTGACAAAGAATGATGATACAAAAGAGGTAAATCAAACACTGTACAGATCAATGATTGGTAAGCTGCAATATGTTGTACACAGTAGACCTAATATTTCATTAGCAGTTGGAATTGTTGCTAGATTTTCTGCTAATCCAAAAGAGACACATATAATGGCAGTGAAAATAATTCTGAGATATTTGAAAGGTACAAAAGACTATGGCCTATATTACAAAAGGAATGACAAGTTTGAACTCAGAGTCTATACTGATTCTGACTGGGCTGGTAATGTTGATGATAGAAAAAGCACCACAGGAGGAGCATTTCTTTTAGGGAAAAGATTAGTTTCCTAAATAGGCAAGAAACATAATTGCACCTCACAATCTACAATTGAAGCTGAGTATGTGGCAGCAACAATTAATTGTTCAAACATTGTGTGGTTGAAGATACTACTAAAAGCTATGAAGGAGGAGATCACAGAACCAGTTGTCATATATTGTGATAACGCAAGTTCCATTAATATTTATAAAAATCTTGTAATGCACTCTAAGAAAAAACATATAGCTATCAAGTATCATTACTTGAGGGAGCTAGTTCAGAAGAAGGAAGTGAGACTGGAATATGTGAACACTAAGGAAAAGTTGGCAGACATATTTACAAAAGAATTACCCAAGGATGCTCATGAGTATCTAAGAGGTAAATTGGGGGTGATTCCCCTAGTAGAGGCTAACTAGCGCTGAATGGTACTATTGCATTAAATGTTTTAATCAGAACACTTGACACATTGATGCACAGTAAGTCACATTTTTAGGATACTGCCTAAAAACAGTGAAGTAGAAGACAAGAACATAAAAGAAGATCAGTCATACACAAAGATGACATGAACAAAATGATACAAAGATTAGAATAGAAGAATCTGTATAATGAAGATGTCAACATCTTTGGCATTGTTGTCAAACAGGGAGATTATTGCTAAAACAACAGATATAAGGGAGATATTACTGAAAGAGGGAGCTAAACAGTAACAGAAAACATTTTCAGTGTGATTATAGACATAGAGGGACTCAGAATGAAGCTAAAGACATTAATGAAGAATTGTTCATATCAGGAACACAGGCACTTTTTTGGATTGTATGGTAACTTTGGTTGAAAATTATTGTTTTATAGTTTAGTGTTGCCATCAATGCCAAAGAGGGAGATTGTTGGAAATATTTCTACAATGTAGACAATTGTTATTTTGTCATTGATGTCAAACCTTAACTGGTATGACTATTGGTATATGTTTGAGTACCTTATCCATTGATTGATGAAGATTTGAAAGAATGGGATAACAAGAAGACTAAGGAAATGGTTGAGTTATGAGTATACACCAGGGTACTTGATCATTTGGCACTTTGGAAAAGTGATACAATGTTTATCTATCACTGACAGTTCACTGGAAAGTCGATGCCGATCAAAGAAAAGTCAATCCTGAGCAAAGTGAAAGGTGATGCCGAGCAAAGCAAAGATGATGCCTAGCACCAGTGAAATGCCGAGGGAGACAGAGGAAGCCAAACAACAATATTTTTCTAATTGATGAGATTTGAGATCTACGACCGACATAGTTGATTTTATTGGGATATACATTGCTAATTAAGATTGGTCCACACTCATTTAATGCATGGGAAACTATTATTAGCACATGGATTCAATGTTTAATTAATGACTGTATTGGAGAAATAAATTAAATGTAATAATGGAAAGATTTTTTGGATCTGACCTAACCTAAGATCTACGATATTGATTAAGTGGCAAAAGATTTATCTGACCTAGATGAAGAGGTATATTAAAACCTACTATGCTTATTGTTATTGTATCCAAGAAAGGAGAAGTTGAATGCAAAAAGTATTGCATGGTTAATTGATTGATTGGTAAAGACCTAGCAGAGAAGGCTGAGTAGAGAAGCAAAGTGATTTCTTGATGGATTTCCAAGAAGATCTGAAGTTTGAGATGAAAATGGAGGCCACTCAGTGAATTAGCATTAGAGATGAAATTGGATCTAGATTTGCAAAGTAAGTTGTATGTATCAGATCACACCTGCTGATTACTTTCTTACCATTGTATCAGTTCAAATACTTTAACCAGGTTGACCAAATAGTCATTGTATAAATCCTTTGAACAAGGTGAAATTCAGATTGGAATGTTCTAAGTCCTCTAACAAGGCCACTCCTGACAGGGTGATTAAATCCTTTAACTAGGTCACATTTGACAGTGTATTTTGTAACCTTTAATAGGGTTGGCTCCTAACAGGGCATCACTTCAGAAGAGTGAAATTTTGGTAGCATGTTACTAGTGGTTTTTCCCATATTGGGTTTCCATGTTAAATCATGGTGTCAAAATATGTGAATGTTATTGTTGTGTTTTACTGTTAAGTTTCTGCAAGCTTATTTCATTAGTACAATAAACTGCACACTTTTGTTGTTTATTGCTGCCAAGCAGATCTGAGTTATTGAAGTTGGTTTAAATTTTTATATGGGCACATCTAGACGTGAGGATAACTGAGTCACCCCCCCTCTCAGTTATTCTAAATTCATCCTAACACTTCTCTCATCTTCATATCTGACAGTTGTCACTAAGTCTCCTAATCTTCATATGAAATCCTAAATTCTTATGAGAATTGGCAACTGTGATCTCATTATTACTGAATGCCATCTGGAGACCACGCGACTAAATAATTAACAACTAGTGCATACCTTTTGAACACGTGTCTCATCTTTGTTTTGTCTCATGATTGATAGATGACTTTTGACTTTTCAACTTTTACTAGAAATTCAACGACCACCGTGAGATCATTTCTCAATCCAATGGCTGTCGCTAGATCTCCTAACTTTTAACTTAACTCATCTTTATTCATGAGATCAGGTGACAATGTATCATAATAACTTAGCTTTAACCTCTCTTGAATCAAGAGACCCCGCGACTATATGAACTCAAAGGCGCTTAATATTTTCTTAACTTTAGAGTTTAACTAGAGATTTCCCAACTGTCATCAGATTAAACTTTTGATCAACTTTTGTCGCTGGATCTCATGATTCATAACTTAGCTCACTTTTCATAAAGAGATAAAGAAACTAAAGGGAAACCTTAACTGTTCACTTAACTTGTCAACCATAGATTAAATCTGGAGATGATGCGACTGAGTAATCTCAAAGTCACCACAAGAATTTGCTAACCCATGTTAAATCTAGAGACTACCCGATTGACCATTGAATCAACCTTGCATCTAATGGTTCTCGCTAAATATTATGACCTTTGAGGAAAAACCTAATTTCTTATGAGATTTGGTGACTATATTCTCTTGATCTCTTGATTCTTAACTCAACCCAACTTCCTTTATGAGATCAAGCGACAACACAAAATTTGGACTCTGCCTTAACCTTAGTTAAAACTGGAGATTACGCAACCGAAGAGACCACCTTAAACTACATTTAGGACCACCATGGATACATGGCACACCATTGTAATAAACTTGATCACTAGTCACTGACTTAACCACGAGCTAACCCTTCTTCTGACCATGGTCTACATCTGGTTATTAGGCGACTGAGTAATATCAAAGTCGGGAGACAAATTCGCTAATGAGGGTTACATCATGAGACTTCTTGACTACCTCAGGATCTTGATCTAAATCAACGATTGTCTCTTGATCGCTAGATCAAATAAGGTATGTTACTTTCTTACAGAGATCACCTAATTGAAGGGAATCACTAAGTCTCATAATGATAAGGAATATTCTGACTTTATAAGGAGACTTCGCGACTAGCATAGGACATGAAATACAACACATGCCTTAAGTGACTTAAGTGGCTCAAAAAAGTAACTTCAAATTAGAAGGGTTTTTCAATGAACTAGAGTTTTTAGCCATTTTCAAGTAGAATGAATTAAGACTTATGATTTTTGACATATCATTTTGATTTTTACCTAATGACCATCAATCTTCAGAGGGACTTTAACAATTTTGTGTTAGAATACTTCAGGGATAATTGAGGGGGGGGGGGGG
>MU223867.1:2316372-2329179 GCA_018584345.1 Thuja plicata | reverse complement strand
AACATACCTCTTCATCCACTATTAGATTCTTTGCTTTTGATCTGGTCAAAACATTGTTGCTCTGATCTCCAATGATATCATTTTTAGAGTGGTATCTGGATGTAAACTTAGGAACCTTAGGTGTGACTTCTTCCTCTGTAGTCTGTGGTTCTTCATTGCATGAATCAGGGTCATTGCATGAGACATCAATGCAATCAAACATTTCTTCAATCATATTGTCTTTGCTATTAGGTCTGGGTTCTTCTTCAATCAAAGGTCCATATTCATAGTACCTCTCTTAAATAATAAACTTCTCATCAATCTTAACATGTGTGCTTTCAATTATCTTCTTTAATCTCAAATTGAAATATCTGTAAGCTTTTCTTTTTGTAGAGTAACCAAGAAAAATACCTTCATCACTTCTAGCATCAAACTTTCCAACACTATCATCTCTCTTGATGTAGCACTTGCTGCCAAATATTCTAAAGCATTTTACTATGGGTACATTACCAAACCAAAGCTCATAGGGTGTCTTGTCCATGCCTGGTCTCAATTGGGTTCTATTGATAGTATACACTACAGTGCTCATTGCATCTCTCTAATAGGTGTGCGCCACTTTTCCTTCAATCATCATGGTGCGCGTTGTATCAAGTATAATCTTGTTTCTCCTTTCTGCAATTCCATTTTGCTGAGGTGTTCTAGGGGCACTCAAATGCCTTTTTATTCCATGTTCTTCATAGTAGTCATAAAACTGGTCAGAGGTGAATTCTCCTCCTCTATCTTATCTTAAGCATTTCAATTTTAGTCCAGATTCATTCTCAACCTTAGCTTTGAATATTTTGAACTTCTCAAAGGCTTCTAACTTCTCCTTTAAGAACGCAAGCCACATCATCCTAGAAAAATCATCAAAAAACAAAATAAAGTACCTTTCACCATAGTATGATCTTGTTTGAGTAGGATCGCATAAATTTGTATGCACTAAGTCCAACTTGTTTTTAGCTGAGGTCTTCTTGCTTCTGAAGGAACTCCTTACATGTTTACCCATAACACATTCCCTACAAATTGTGTCAACTGGTCTTGCAATGCTTGCTAGGTCTCTAACTGCCTTGACATTACTGATCTTTACTATATTGTCAAAATTGATATGACATAGTCTCTTGTGCCATAACCAACTATCATCCAATTTTGCAATAAAACAACTTACATATGAATTGAGCTAAAAAACATTACCTTTTGTTTTTGAGCCTGATGCAATCATGTCTCCATTCTTGTTGCTAATAATGCACTTGTTGTCCTTGAACTCCAGATGATAGCCTTTATCAAGTAGCTGTCCAACACTTAGTAAATTATGATGCAAACCATCAACATATAGAACATTATCTATTTTGTTCTTTCCATCCAAGGTGATGGATCCTCTGCCTATGATAGGTTTAGGAGTGTTATCTCCAAATCTAACCATACCACCTTCTTATTTTTCTAGATGAAAAAATCTATCTTTATCACCTGTCATGTGATGCAAGCATCCACTGTCAATGATCGAATCAGTTCTGACATCTGCTTTGGAAATTAAGGGTAACTCTTGTTCTTCTTCTTTATCTACAATGTCCATTTCTTCAAGCAACCTTTCCATGTCTCTAAGGGCGATGAATCCAATTTCATCTTCTCCTGAATCTTCATCAGTTACACCTTCTTCAGCATGGTAGCATTCCTTCCTATATTTAGGTTTATAATCAGATCTGAAGTTCTTGACTCTTGTGGGACATTTAGATGCAAAGTTACCATTCTTATTGCATGAAAACCATTTGAATGGGAGTTTTCCTTCATACTTTCCTTTTCCTTTCTTTTCTCTCTTAGCAATCATGGCAATTATCTCTTCTAGCTCTTCATCAGTTTCTTCAATCTCATTATGACTAGAGATGTGTGAGGATTTCTTACCGTCGATTGAAGCTTTGAAGGCTGTTTCATTCTTAGGTTCATTCTTCAATCTTGATATCTCAAATGCAAAGATTTTTTTGATCAAATTCTCTCTCTCGAAGTCTTTAGAAAACTGCATGGTCTCATCTAGAATGTTGATTTTGCTTTCATAGTCTGCTGTCAATGTAGTCATTAACTTGTCCATTATGTCTTCTTTTGAAACTTCTCCTCCATTGTTTCTAATTCCAGATATTGCTTCATTTATCCTCTGATTATAAGCTCTAATGTTTTCTTCAGGTAACATTTCAAGACTATTATATTTCTTTTTCCATGTCTTTCTGTGCGCATTCTTTTCTTGGATGTCTCCTTCAAACATATCTTCCAAATACTTCTAAGCTTGGTCAACTTTCTTGATCTCAGAAAATTCACTGTCTGATAGGGCTTCTTTGGAAATTGCATTATTGGTAAATTTTTCCTTTTGTCTATTAGTAGCATCATCCTTTGCAAGGTCTTTTAAAGATGGAATATCAACTTCTTGTGTAAAAATCTCAAAAATCTCAAAGCCAACACATTATAGATGTGTTATCATTTTGTTCTTCCAATCCAGATAGTTCTCTCCATTGAACTTAGGGATCTCTTTTTTGAATTATGCCATCTGATCTACCTTAAGCTATTAGGCTTTCTCTCCAAGGCACTTGGCTCTGATACCAATTGTTAGAATACTTTAGGGATAACTAAGAGGGGGGGGGGGGGGNCTAAGAGGGGGGGGGGGGGTGAATCAGTTATCAACAACTTTAAATATTTTGTACCTATTAATCTAGATTGATATAAATTAAATGCACATTCAGATAACTCATTACACAACACATCAATTTGGTTACAGGGAAACCAAATGGTAAAAACCCCAGTGGGAATTAGTACCCACAAAGAACTATACTATTTTTAGTAATCCCTGTTAAAAGATCTTTCAACCCTGTTAGGAGTTGTTCATTACAATGCAGTAGTATAGTTACCTGGTTAAGGGTCTAACCCTATTAGGATTCTTTTACAATAACCCTGTTAGGGGTGGTGGACTCAGTGTCCAAGTGGTGAAGGCTACAACCTTCTGGTTATTTGATACACACTGTATCAACAAGGTGAACTGCTATTTGTGACACTTCTTGTCTGAATAGTTCCTTTTGTGCACTGATGCTTTAACCTCTTGTAAAGCACTACAATAATATTATCTATATTCTGAAAGCTTCAGCTTTAATATCTATATTATCAACATATGATAAATATAGCTTTGCTGCTTTAACACTCTGCTATGCTTTTCTTATCTCTAGCTTTCACAACTCTTCTTATCACAAATGACCTTCTATAAGTACATACTCCAAGTATGAGATCATGGGACCTGTTAGAAAACTCTTCATAACATCCTTGTTGGCTCTATGAAGTGCGTAAGCATAATTACAACCACGCAAGTACAAACTGAATAGACGCATCGCTTCACTAAGTCAGCTTCACCAATTTAACCATAACTTTGCAATCTTCTTGAAATACGTTTGGCACCTTTAGATTAATATCAACAACTCATAACTCATCATGAATATACACACACATATCCTGAAGATAGGCACAACTCAATAAACATGTTACATATGTCGGCCTTAAACCGTTATTCCTCTAGAACTGTAACTGTCAACAACAGAATTACATATCTTTACTGAAACATCATATCTGGGTCTGCGTGTATGAACATAACATAATAAACATGTCAAAAACATGTATCTATCCACGCAAGTCTTCATGTCATCATATGGATAATTACATATAGAAGTACTACTGTGTATTATATGTTGTCATCAATGACAAACATACAATCAATCAACTATTCAGAATCAAATCTCCAACATTTTGAACATATTTTCAACTTTTAAATGAGGACATGACTGAGAACATAATTTTTTTTTAGGGCAGACCTCAAAACATGAAATACTACCAACAGTGGCTAACTCTGAGGATGCTTAAATGCTAGATTACAACAAGAATACATATCTCTGGGGAGGCAGACCAAAACTAAACTAACCTATTACTAAAATAAATATACCTATACATATGATACAATACTACTATGCATGGAACAAAAGATCTAATTGAAGAAATCTTTCAGAAATTGTCCATGCACTGGAAATTCCTATTCTTTATCATCCATATTCTTGAGGAAATATGAATCCTTTCCAAAAATCCATGAGATGACAAAAGGCCCCAGCCATAATGACTCAAATATTTTATGCTTGCCTTTGTCTTCAGCCCTGGTATTCCATTGCAATACAAAATCACCAGGCTAGAACTTCCTCTCATGTGCCCTTTTGTCAAAAAGATACTTCATTTTTTTTTGCAATTTGACATTTTCCCTCTAGCCTTCTCTCCTTATTTCATCCAATTATACCAGTTTAACCATTCTTTCTTCCATAGGTTCAGAGAATTTAATCTTTTCATCCTGGATAAATTTATAGATTGGAAGCAAATTATTGACAGACATCCTTGATTGAACACCATATACCAACTCAAAGGGAAAATTTCCAATGGCCTTTTTGATAGTGATCTTGTCTTCCCAAAGGGCAAGTTTTAATTTTACATGCCAAGCTCTTTTGTTACCTTCCATGGTCTTCTTCAAAATTTGCAAGAGATTCTTATGGCTGAATTTAGGTTGACCATTGGCTTGTGGATGATATGGGGATGAATAAGACATAACAATTACCATATTAGAGAAAAAATTAGTAAATTCTTCAGACCTAAAACACATGGCATTATCCATTACCAACTTTATAGGAACACCAAATCTTGTAATCACATTATCCATCAGAAAATCAATGACCACTGTGCTTGTTTCTCTTTTGGTTGGAATTGCCTCTACCCATTTTGTAAAATAATCAATCACCAATAGAATCCAACTATGGCCTCCACTTGATTTCTCAACAAACTCTCAAATGAAATCCATTCCCCACATTGCAAAGGGGGCTTCTGCTACTACATGATTCAGTAATAAAGCCCCTAAAAACTTCATTTTTCTTGAGAATCTTTGACATGGTTCACATTTTCTGACAAAATTATAAGCATCTTGGAACAAGCAAGGCCAATAGAGAATTTTATGAGCTGTTGATCTTGCAGAATAATTCCCTCCACACATTCCAACATGCATTTCACTCAACATTCTTTTCGATTGTCCTTTGTCAAGACATAATAACAAGATTCCATATCTATTTTTCCAAAACAAATCACCATGCAAAAAGACATATTTTTGAGCCTGCAATTTCAAACTCCTCCTTTGGTTATCACTTAGGTCATCTGGACACTTAACATTTTTTAGAAAATGTACAATATTAGTATACAGGGGTTGCATTTCAATACTTGTTAGGCAATTTCAATTTGTATCAACATTGTTGACCTGAACTAGATCCAGATTCTCTTCTGTCATTAGTTTTTCCAATCCTAGTCCTCTCACCAACTTTGTGATATGGATGTCCAAATCAAACTCTTGAACTTTGTTTATCCATTTGCATCTTTTCCGTGTTACCTCATTTTGAACAAATATATCTTTCACATCAACATGAGGAACATAGGCATTTACCTTTGCACATACCAAATATGGCCTGAAAGCTTTAACTATCTTTACTAAAGAATAAGCCTATTTCTCCATCAACTGACAATTCAACTCAACTGATTGCAATGACTTTCTAAAAAATGTAATGGGATGTTCAAATCCCTCACCATATTTTTGCAATAGGATTGCTGCAATAGTATGGAAAGAAGCAAAAGTGAATAAACAAAAGGGCTTGGTATAATCAGGGGACACTAGGACTGGTGCTTCTTGGATAGCTTGTTTTATTTTTTCAAAGGCTAACTGTTCCTCTTGATCCCATTCAAATCTTACATTTTTCTTCATCAATTTGACAATGGGTTTGACTAGTTCTGCAAAGTTGGCAATAAACCTCCTGACAAAATTGATTTGCCTAGAAATGATTGTATACCTTTTAAGTTTTTGGGAGAAAGTACCTTTTGAATGGATTCAACTCTTTCAGGATCTATCCTTACTCACTCCTTTGACACTATGTGGCCCAAAACTTTCCCCCCAGTAACAACAAAGTGACACTTTTTTGGGTTCAAAGACACCCCCATATTCCAATGCTTTTATCATCACTTTCTCCAAGTGGTTGCAATGATCCTCTACCCTTTTTGAAAAAGTTATTAAATCATCTTGGTATACCACCATCAAAACATGTAGGATATCTTTGAAAGCCACATCCATGGCCCTTTGAAAGGTTGCACCAGCATTTTTAAACCAAATGGCATGTGAGCATACACATAAGTGCCCCAAGGAGTAGTAAATGTTGTCTTGAATTGTTCAGACTCTTTGACTAGCACCTGATTGTACCCTGAGAACCCATCCATCATAGACAAAAAATCACATCCAGTGACTTTATGCAACATAGGCTCCATATTGGGTAGTCCATAACTATCTTTTAATGAGGCCACATTTAGATTTCTAAAATCAACACATAGTCTTATGTCCCCATTCTTCTTCCTCATAGGGACCAAGTTAGAAAACCATGATGAATGCTTGATAGGCTAAATTATGCTAGCATCTATCAATTTCATCAATTTTGTCTGCATTTTGGTAGCTAGCAATGGATTAATGGGCCTTTGTTTTTTCCTAAATGGCTTTATATCCTCTTTCATAATATAAATTTAGTCTCACATTTTTATCCAATTTCTTGCCAATATAGACTAACTGAGGAGAAGTTTTAGATCCTAGATTGAATTATTCTAAATTTCCTACTGTTGCATTGGACTTCTGGGTCATATAATTGTCATTTATGTTAAACATGCCTTCCAACTCAACCAACCCTTTTGGAATGTGATTAGTAGCCAGCTGGATAACTTTTTGATCAAAGATATACTCTTTACCATCCACAACTGCTACTAGATATTAACAATCAATATTCTAACCATCATATTGATCTACATACTGAATAAACCTAAGGATATCATCATCATCCTGTAATACTTGCCAATTATGAATATTGTCAGGGACAACAGGTCTACTTTTTATTTCTACTACAGACATGCCAGCAAGGGTAACATCATTATTTTTTAGGGAAACATTGGAATGGAAATCTTCCATTATGTTATTTGATCTCTCTATCCATAAGATATTGAAGGCATCAAAGAATTCTATCCTATCCCAGACTGCATACTTGTACAATTTTAGTCTGTCATCTTTGGCAGCATAAATGTCTCTTATTTGAGATATGATTAATTGAGAACCCCCATGAACTTTAAAACATTTAATACCATGATTAATAGAAATATCCATTCCCAAGATCAAAGATTCATACTCAATAGTATTATTTGCATAGTGAAAAGTTAGCAAGAAAGAATACTTGAAAGTGATACCTGATGGGGAAATAAACAAAACTCCAGCTCCTGATCCTTCCTTGGAGCATCCTCCATCAAAGTACATTTTCCACAGTCCATTTTTTTGCAACAACAACTAATCTACAATTGGGTCAGTATTATTTAAGTGTGGCTTGATTTCTTCCATATTAAATTTCTCCATGTCAACATCTACACAACAATTCAATTGATCAAGTAGAACCACCTCCACCATGACAGGTGACTGGGGTTCTCTGTACAACTTGAACTCATTTCCACTTACACAGATAGTTGCATAGAACAAATATAATTGAATCTTTCCACCCACTGCTACAGCCCACTATCTTGACGGAAGCATACCATAATATGGCTTAGTATCAACAACTACTATATCCATTCTGTAAGTTGCTTTAGGGAAAGCAACAATTTTCACTTCAATTTCTTTCAGTGTTCCTATCATAGGAACTTCCCTATTGTCCATAGCATAGTAAATTACAGTAGGTGTGGTGACCTGAAGTCCCAATTCCTTCATGACATGGTAAGAAATCACATTTGTTGCAGCTCCAGAATCAATCATGCAATTTTTTACTAAGAAATTATTTACCATTAAGGTAACATAGAATGGGTCAACAAATAATGGTTCTTGGGTAATTATGTTTCCAATGAAAATGTTGGAAAATTATTTTCCTTTCAATTGTGGACTATCCATTGTACTATCATTTGATGTCAAGGGTATCTTCTCTTGATTTGGCACAGACACATCATCTATCCCTCTGAGAAGTGCTAAAGCAGCTTCTTTATGTTCCTTTATTTTCAGCACCTCCATGAGTGGGACTGAAACTTTCATTTGTGTTAGAGCATGCCTCATGTCAAAAATGGGTAATTTAGAGAGAACATCACTCATCTTTTTAACTTTCTTGAATTTATCATTGGCTATTTGTTCCTCCTTGGCTTCTTCCTTTTCAACATGATCAGAAGAGGGTCCTGCACGTCTTTTAGACTTTTCATCTTCATTTTCCTTGACATTAGAATCAACAGTAACTTGAGGTGAATTATTTTTGAAATAGACAGGGTTAGGTTTATCTTGGGGTGGTTGTATTGTTCAATTTCTCAGATTATATGCATTTCTGGCTTGATTAATTGTTGCTACAGTCAAAGATCTCTTTTCCTCATCAGTAGGAGTTTTAAAGTGAGAATGTGATCTGTCACTTCCCACTATATTTATTGTCACTTGTGAAACACTGTAAACTTGACCACTTTGGTAAGGTGGAATCTCTAATTGATATTCTAAACAAGAACTATCTTTTGTATACAATTTATCAAAAGATGAACCAATATCAAAAAACCATGGGTATGGTTTCTTTATTGTGAACATATTGATGACAGGGCCTTGTCCCCTTTCTTCTGTTTGATCAAACAAAGCCTAGGCTACTACACACTGATAGGAAGAATGTGACATATTTCAAGCATCACACCAAGGAATGTTCTCAACATATTTGGCAATGTTCCTTTTTAAGGGGTCTAGATTTTCCTTATCTTTTGGGTTATCTTGTCCATCAGGGACTGGTTTACCATTGTTCCAATTTGTTTTATATGGATAGAATCTTAGGTTAGGATATTTATCAAACATTTGGTTGGTGTATTTATTGTCACAGTACCCTCCCCTATCATTATTATCCATTTTGGCAGAAAGATCTTTTACTGCACTCACCAGTTTCTCTACTGTATCTTCTTCTTTGACAGTTTTTTTGGCTGGCCCCTTTTCTTTCCAAAGTTTATTATCCCCCCTCTTTCCCAATTTTCTTGATGCTCTTATATTACTTATATGTAAATATATATCTTGTAAGCATCTCTTAAGGTTGTTGGGTTTTCATCTCTAAGTAAATAAGATATTTTTCCATCAGCAACATTGATATAGGTTGTAAGACATACTTCCTCATCTAACCTCAAAACTTGGAATAGTTTATTCGTGGCCTTTTGAAATCTACTATTAAAATCAAACATACTCTCATTAGGGAACTTTTTAATTTTATTGAATTCATTTAGCATGTATCCAAAATTCAGATGTTCTCTATATTGTTCTCTAAAATATTTCACAAGTTCATCCCAAGATGCAATGCTATTATAAGGAAAATTTATGAACCAATCCCTAGCATCTTTTGCTAATGATTGAAAAAAAAGATTCATAATGACATCCTCATTTTCAATCTCAAAGTTAGTTGTCTTATCACTAAAGGCTTTCAAATTCTCTTCACAAGTAACAACATTATTTCCTGTGAACTTGGGGATTTTGTCTCTTACCTCATTAGGGATCACATTAGGGTGACCAGGAATGCCTTCAGAGAAAAGGGCTCTGTATCTATTCACATGGACAGGTCTCCTTTGAAAATTACCAAGCACATTATTTCCACTTGGTCTAGTAGCTCCTCCTTGATTTTGAATGGGTGTGGGAACATTTTGTTTTAGGCTAGAAACTTGAATTATCGGGCCATGACCAATAGGCTGAGCACTTGCATTTGGGCCAGAGTTTTTAACATTTGAATTTAAAAAAGATGATTGAATTCTTGGACCAACACCTTGAGTATTTGGATCTAGACCAACAGAGTGGTTTTGTTGCTGCATCCCATGATTTACAGGCATAGAACTATAGGCAGTAGTGTTGGTAGTAGCATGGAGAATAGCTATTTTCATTTTCATATCAGCTGCAACAACCTCTAATTCTAACTTATTCAGTTGTTTGGCTAAGTCCTCTTTAGATTTTTTGGCTTGCTCAATTTCTACATCAATTGGAGACATTCCTGAAAGGATAGTCACATTTTGTTTAGGCTCACTGATAGTGATACCAACAACCTTTTGTTTACCTTTGGCAGGGATATCCTTAGTGTTTGAATCAAGCTTTGCACTCTTCTCAACCTTATACAGGTGCAACTGTCTAATAACAGGTCCTTCATTTTCAAACTCATCTATGCCAGAGTTAGATTTCTGATTTACAGCCTTGTTTCTTAAATTATCAAGGCTACCAAACAATTGTGGGTTCAAAACTTTAACCTCTTGACTTCGAATTTTAGCCTTGAGGTCATTTCTTCTGGTCTTAGCCAAGAGTTCTTCTCTTTCCACCAGTAAATCATATAACTCTCGCTCACATTTATTTCTTGAATATTATATTATATTTTCTTGTTCTTTCTTTCTTTTTCTCAAAGCCAAAACCTCATCTCTCAACTGATCAAAGTCATAGGAGGTTGTCTTAGTAGCAGAAATTTCTTCTAGTGGAGCTAAATTTTCTTCTGTAGGGAAAACCAACATCTGTTGTTTCTCCATCTCTGAAGGGATCAAAGTTGGCATCATCTCTATAAGAATCAATTGGCCCTATGGGTCTTGCATCTTCAAAGGAAGATGGATTTATTTCTGGGATAGGGGTTTCCATTCTCCCCTTAGAAGTATTTGGAGAATAATTTTTTGAACCACCTCTCTTTGACCATTGTTTCCTCCCATGTGTATGGAGCTCTTCTCCAGCATCTTTCTTACGATTTTATTTGAAATAGGATCTAGCATTCCTTTGTCAAATCATCTTTTAGAATAGACAAATATATTCAATATGTTTAATGTGCAACACTGGAGTAAACAGAGGTTAGAGTCACCACCTCTTTTATGAGGAAAAATATATAAAAAGATTGAGTAGCTTATCCTAACTTAGATTTTCTTTTACAAAAACAAGCCTGAATGAAACTTGAAAGAAATGTTTCTTGATAATTCCTCACCTGGTAATCTTAAGAAAATGATTCTTTACTGTCTGTATGACTACAAATATTCTCCAATTTATAACTTTTCTTTGAAAAACAAACACGGGACTAGATCAAAGACTTTATAGTCGCCAGTCACTCTATTTGGGACAAGATCCATATCATCTTTAGGACCAAAACCTTAAAAAAATGTGCAATGAAAGATAGGAACAATAAACTTTCTTTTATGATTATGAGGAACAATAGACTTATTCTTAATATCACAAAAACTAACTCTTTCATGAACATGACTCTAGAACATTAAATCAGTCCCCAGTAGAGTTGCCAATTTGTTAGCACTTTTTTTTGTAGAATCAATATATAGTAGTAAATGCTTGACTCTTTATTTCCCGATTCAGATTCATACAGGGAAAAGACTAATTAACAAGGATAAGATTCCTTCTACACTTTGGGCTCCACAAACCCAGGTGGGTGCACCTTCAACAGACTACTAATTTTTAGCAAATCTGACAGTGGATCAAGGATTCATGATCCTTCTTCTTTTTAGGCCACTTGGATTTGGAAAGATAACCTATTGATTCTCTCTTCAAGGAATCACTATGATGAATTGTATTCAAGACAATTATCTAAACATGTATTATTCAGATAACAAAAAGTAAAGATTGATTAATATTTGATTGATTTGATGATAATGACTACTTATCAAAACTTGACCAGTGCCTAATCTTGGGCCATAGAGTCACAATGAAACATACATTTACCAGAGAATGCCTTATAAAATATCCTCTCACTCTCAAACCCCTGTATCAAATTCCTGCATAAACACTAACCGTCTAGAGCTATTTGCAAGATTTAAACCTTCCTTGAAAGAAACTCACAAATAACAACATAGTTACCTAATAACTACTACATTTAAAATGCCTTAAAAATTAAACATACAAGGGTAGAATGTAAATGCAAAAAGACATAAATGACATGAGACTGGAAATTCCATTGTATTTTATTAATGATCTTGGTTTCAATGCATTAAAATTGACTGAAAGCTTAAAACTTAGACACAATTCAAAAATCTATCTTGCAGCTTTGATTTTACCATGTTTTACAATATGTTACAATTTTCTACTTATAGTGAGCATTAGTCATCTTGGAATCCTTAAAGATAAAGGATGCAAAAATCTTTGGATGACTAAGCCAATCCTAAAGACACTAAAAAATAAACATTCAGTTGATCCCTTTAGCGGTGGAAAGAGAAAATCTGTTGACAACCAGAATCTGGTTTCATCTTTGTCTTCTAATGAGCTCTGGCACCTTTGTCTATAGTTATTCAGGATAGTATCTGATATTGCATCGAGACCTAGTGACCACCAATATAGGCTAACTTACACTAGTATTTGAGATTTCCAACCTTCCTGTGCTCGGAGAAAAGGTGCTAGGTGTCTTCTACTCTGTATCCAGAATGTCTAAATCCATGTCCACAACCTTCTTTTTCTTGGGTTTTGTCAACGTGTCCCATGCTGTGACCTCTCCATCAGTTGGCTAGTTGAAGCTTTAAATATTCTCCAACTTTGTCTTCAACCTATCCCATCTGGCATCTGTTATGTTCTTAACATCCACCACAAACTTATTGAATTCTGTTTTAGCCTTAAAGGCTTCATCCAAAATCTTGTTATACCTTTCCATATCAAGCTCACCATTGTCATATATATATATATATATACATACATATATATATATATATGTATATATATATGTATAT
>MU223867.1:2294172-2315946 GCA_018584345.1 Thuja plicata | reverse complement strand
TATATATATTTGGCATCACATTATCAAACTCAGTGATCCATGCCACTAATGGCTTGACCTGGTTATCATCTGACCTAATTGACGGTACAAATCTATTGTACTCTAGCCCAAACATCTTCATTCTGGCCTTTATTTGATTTACTTTACCTTTAAAGAAAGATAAAGTGAATCCTATCTGCTCTATTTCCTCTGAAACTTGGACAACTATTTCTAACAAATCAGTTGTTAAAGGTTGCAATGATGCCAACCTTTCAAAAATGCTAGTCCTTACTGACCATGTAGCATAATAGGGGTTCAAATTTGTTACATAGTTTGTAACCTCAACATCTAACCCTGGCAGTTTTCCATAAGCATCAAATACTCCATCTGCCTTATCATTCAAAATGTTTATTTTGTACTGAAAGATGTAGAATAGGGCACCCATAACTACACTATTGTGCTCTTTGAAAGCATCCTCTGTTTCTTCTACTGCCAACTCTATTTTGTATTTTAGCCTTAGCTACCTCTTTAGGTTCTGTAGGAGCAACCTCAAGCATTTCCATCAACTATTTTGTAAACTCTTTAATCAACTTATCCTAATTATGGATATGTATTTTACACAGTTCCCTATACTTTACAATAGCACTTGTATTAGTTGTTAGTTTACTCAATTTTTCTGCCAATCGGGCTTTTTTATCCTCATTAAGCTGAGAAAAATGTGTGAGAACATGGGAAATTTCCAAGTCTCCCGTGTTTTGGAGGGACCAAAAAATTTAGTTGCCAACCATTTTCTCCTCTATGCTCACCACCAATGGCATATGATATTTAGGATCTAAGCTCCAAATGGCTAGTGCCTGGGATTTTGGATTATATCCAAATCCCTTTACCATTTCACCCACCTGAACGTCTGAAGTTAATTTCACATCAGGCTGCTTCCTGATTTGGTCTATGATGAATACAGAAGCAAGATCCCATCCTTCTACTAGAAACATCCCAGTAGCTTTTACTAGTTGCCTGGCCTCCTTAGGAGTCATTTGTTCTGATTCAGGATCATAATTATGTACCTCTTGTAAAGCTTCTTCTATTAGTGGTTCACCTCCAGCCAATTGCAACTATTCTTGCACTTTTCTATGTTTGTTCCAAATGAGGAACTCCTTGAATTATTTTGTCTTGATGAAGTTATGATCACTCAAAAATTCCTCTCGTTGAATTGTTCTTTCATCAGTGCAAGTAAATAAAGGAAATTCAATTTCTTCCTTGGTGTCCTTTAACAACTTTTTTCCTTGTCCAATATTCTTTCTAAGGTCATGATGATAGGTTCTATCCCCTAGGATTAGAGCACCTATTCTATCTCTTTTTTTATCTCCTTTCTGTGAATGCTCCCCAAGTTCAACTTTTTGCCTTTTGAGTGGGGCCTCCTCTGTCACCCGTCTGTGGGACTTGTGTCAAATCAATAACATTGTCATCTTGTTCAACTTCTACTGGTTGTCCTTCTATCATTTTTTGATCCATGGGAGAAGGGCTCAGAACATATTATTCCCATTCACTATCATCTTCATACTCAGAAGAAGAGTATTCTTTCTTTTTCTTCTCCTTTTCCACCAGTATGTCTTTTAACTGATTACATAATAAATTATGGGACTGGATCATTGCATCAAGCCTGTTCAAGTAGGGCATTTGTGGGAAAAAACCACCAAAGGTGTATCCCTTTCTCTTCACTTTCCTCTCAAAGTCCATCAATTCATTGAACTTATTTTCCCTTATGTCCACTTCCTCATCGTCCATCATATTTCTGATGAGGTCCTCTTCCATGCACTTCTCATGCTCTCTATTATATGGAATGGAAGGGACAAGAAATTTTCTAGCACTCGGGATGAAACCCTCGGTGTCTAAATACCTGCATAGGGAAACATTCATTCTATAGTGGTTCATCCATGCATTTATCAGGTCTATAGCCCTTTCCCAATTGTAAAACCACATACTTTTAACTGTCTCAGGGTGAATGTTCCCTTCCTATGGGGAGAAAGATGTTCTTTATCTGTCAATATTAACTGCCTAGTGAATTCCATGGCAGCAATTCTAGGTGGCACATGGAATGGGAGAATGTAGGGTGGGTATGAACAACCATATACCCTTATCATTGTGTAATTCTACTCATAGAAGAAATCCCCCTAGTTGTGATCTCCAAGCCATAATTCCATGCAATCACAAGGCCTTAACAATTGTAAAACCTTCACTGGTAGCCTTGTTTTATCAACACCAATAGCCCTTAGGATTGGGTATGTCATCCATTTTTCAAAGGCACAGAAATCATTATCCTGAGAAGTGTAATTCCATTCCCTCAACTAGAATTGGATTGGGTTGGGCTGATTTTGAAAGATTCTCTGTGGTCTCAAACTTTCACAGTTCATCAAAGGGAAATTGTACTACAAAATCAGATGCAGTAGTACTGAATACTGCATAAACCTAGGGTTTTCCTCCTTCTTCTAAATCTGCACAAACCCTTCATGCATCCTATCTATTATATACTGGATGTAGTCATAGTTGGTGCTGATGTGAGGGATCTGCATGTCTAAAACAATCATGAGGATATCTGAGCTAATCCTCTCGGCTCCTGCATCTACTCCCAACACTCTATATAGTGCATAAGTAATATACTTGATATAAAAATTCAAATCCTTATGAAAATAAGGAATCTCCCCTGGGATAGGTGCAATATAATTCTTCATCTTCTTGGAAACATGATTATCTTTAATCAATTTTGATGCAAACCCAGACTCCCTGACATATCTGTTCTTCAAACTCTACAAGTTTATCTCCATTGTCATAGGGTAGTAGACATCAGAGGCCTTCATGAAAGAGTTTCTATCTAGGGTTACCAAGGGTCTCCCATCATCCTTTTTAATTACCTTGGTAAGGGAATCATATCTATTTGCTAACTCAAGAATAAAGTTAGCATCCACAAAGACATCAGGAACTATTAGCTTGGCCAATCCACAGGTCCAAGGGTTTTAAATCAGAATTGCTTGATCACTATTTCTCCTGAAATAATTATACAAGGAAAATTCAGATGAACCTGGGGTCTTAGCATCTCTAATATATGATAAATCATCTAGAAGGATGTCAGCACTTACCTTTCAATTTTGGGTAGACCCTGGCAGCAATTGAATAAATTCATCAGAATATTTCATTTTCCCTTTTGTATCTTCTCCAGTATCTCCACTTTATCCACTGGTGGATGCCACACTGAGTTCTTGACTCATTTTCTCTATTCTATTTTTCTCACACTTCTTTCACCGATATTGAATCAAAACTCCTCCAAACCCTCACTACAAAACTATCAACCACTCAATTCTCTGTAGTTTTGAAATTTTGAACACTGTAACACACACCAATTCTGAGTTCCTGATCAATTATACCACCAATTAAACCCTTCCTTCATTAATGGCTTCTTGAAAATCTCACTGCTCTCAGTAAATGCTGATCACACAGAAAACTTATGCACTAAAATATTGAAAGCTTGTTGAAGTAAAATGACAATGGACAATGCTTACTTATAATTGTGAAATCAATGCAAACATCCCTTCAAGACTTACAAATTTAAAATCCATCACTTCTGTCATAAGTTTACACACTGTGACATAAATTCAATTCCTATCCATAGCCTCTAAAAGTGACAGAAAATCACATTCAAATGAGTGCCTTTCATTGAATTCACAAAGTTCAAATTTGATTGGATGTCTTTCAACTACTTTTCTACCATGGCATTCATTCCTTACTTCTCATTGGCTAGCCACTATACCTTTTGGCAGCGAGGAAAAGTCATCTTTTAACTCATGTTCCTATCTGGTGACGTCGTGAATGTGTATCTCCTTGTCACTAGATGATTTCACTAAATGTAGTTATCTCATTAGATAAGGCGACTGCAGCTCTTTACAACTTCACTTTAACCTGTGGTTTCTATCTGGAGATTTAGCAACCACATCTTAATCTCTTTATCGCTGCACATTTGTTTTATTTAATAATTCATTTAGAGACCTGGTGACTATAATCACTATCTCGTGATCCCTGAATCATTTTTCATTTTAATCAATTATCTAGAGATTACCCGACTGTCATTGATCTTATCTCATCTTCACCTCTGACAGTTGTCGCTAAGCCTGCTGATCTTCATATCAAACCCTAAATTCTTATGAGACTTGGCAAATGTGATCTCATTATTGCTGAATTCCATCTGGAGACCACGCGAATAAATACTTAACAACTAGTGCATACCTTTTGAACACGTGTCTCATCTTCCTTTTGTCTCATGATCACTGGATGAATTTTGACTTTTTAAATTTTACTAGCAATTCAACAACCACCATGAGATCATTTTTCAATCCAATGGCTGTCGCTAGATCTCTTGACTTTTAACTTAACTCATCTTTATTCACAAGACCAGGTGATAATGTAACATAATAACTCAGCTTTAATCTTCGTTGAATCAAGAGACATCGTGACTATATGAATTCAAAGTCGCCTAATATTTTCTTAACTACAAAGTTTATCTAGAGATTTCCCGACTGTCATTGGATTAAAATTTTGATCAACGGTTGTCACTAGATCTCATGATTCATAACTTAACTCACTTGTCATCAAGAGATAAAGTGACCAAAGGGAAACCTTAACTGCTCACTTAACTTGTCAACCATAGATTAAATATGGAGATGATTCGACTGAGTAATCTCAAAGTTGCCACAAGAATTCGCTAACCCATGTTAAATCTGGAGACTACCCGATTGACCACTAGATCAACCTTGCATTTGATGGTTCTCACTAAATCTCATGACCTTTCAGGAAAACCCTAATTTATTATGAGATTTGGTGACTGTAGTCTCTTGATTTCTTGATTTATAACTCAACCCAACTTCCTTCACGAGATCAAGCAACAACACAAAATTTGAACTCTGCCTTAACCTCAGTTAAAACAGGAGATTACGCGACCAAAGAGACCACCTTAAAATGCATCTGGGTCCACCATGGACACATGGCACACTGTCGTAATAAAGTTGATCACCAATCACTAACTTAACCATGAGCTAACCCTTCTTCTGACCACGGTCTACATCTGGCAATTAGGCAACTGAGTAATATTAAAGTTGGGAGATGAATTCGCTAACCAGGGTTACATCACAAGACTTCCCGACTACCTTAGGATCTTGATCTGAATCAGTAGTTTTCACTTGATCACTAGATCACATAAGGTATATTAATTTCTTATAGAGATCACTTGACTGAAGGTAATCACTAAGTCTCATAACGATAAGGAATATTCTGACTTTATAAGGAGACTTTGCGACTAGCATAGGACACTAAATACAACACATGCCTTAAGTGACTTAAGTGGCTCAAAAAAGTAACTTCAAATTAGAGGGTTTTTTCAATGAACTGGGGTTTTTAGCCATTTTCAAGAAGAATGAATTAAGACTTAGGGTTTTTGACATCTCACTTTGATTTTTACCTAATGACCATCAATCTTTAGAGGGACTTTAACAATTTTTAACATATTTTCAACTTTGAAGGTAGGACGTGACTGAGAACATCAAATATTTTTAGGGCAGAACTCAAAACATGAAATACTACCAACAGTACATATAGACAACTATATGGTTGGAGGAGTTGCTTTATGGGAAGCAACTTCTCCAACTTCCATAGTTGGTTTAAAATTAAATCAATTATTCCCGTGAATGATAGGTTACAAACTTAATTATTTATTAACTTAAATAAGCTTATGAAGTAATCAATTATACCAAGGATAAGAAAAATGAGCAAGTAACTCACATAATCCAATGGTAACTAGATAGCCTTACTCCTAGGAGGTCTTGAGTTTGAATCTCCTAGAAAGCTAGTTTTTCCAATTAGGCATAATTATCTTAGCTCTTCTATTATTATTATTATTATTATTTTCTTTTATCTCAATACAATATTTACATCACAAATCTAATTATACATATACATATCTTTATATATACACAAATATATTTATATATATATATATATACATAGGCATATATGTGTGCACCCATATATACATACATATACATATATTTAGTTACACCAAAAACTTATTTAAACACATAATATATCTATTATATATACATATATTTATTTATCTAATAAAATAACCAAGAATCATATTAAAACATAACTTTCAAGAATAAAATAATATAGTCAACTGACCAAGATATAAATATCAAAACCATTGAAATAATAATAGAACCCAAACCCAAATAGGGTGACTTCCTAAAAAAAGGAACCTAAGTCACAAAGGGTCTACTTGGGGAAACCTTGGTAATATCTCCATGAAAACAACATTCAAGGATTTTAAAGGCACACTCAAAGCTATGTGGCGAGGTGGAGTCGATGCCTGGTACCTGCATCATGCATCACCAAGTTGAGAAACACAAATATATACATATATGAGCAAGCAGTGACAAACAAGGAGGGGGAGTGCGACATCGTGTGGATCTCCCACGGAAGTGACTATGACCACCTCCCCTCATCCTATACACACACCATACAATACTCATTCTAAATCATGATTGAGTTAGTATTGTTAGGTCCACCATAATCTCAAAATAAAAATGAGCTATCATCATTGATAATGTCATCATGTATATAAACCAAATTTCATTAAATATTCTAATAATATAATTCATTAGGTGACATTCAGATCATTTACATATTATCCAACATATTTTGAAAGCATCTCATCATCTAATCAAATAAGAGAAAGCATAGAGTTCAAGTATGATGTCACTAGGGTATAAGAACCCGTAATACAAAGTAATACTAATTAATTATAAAACAAGGGTCAAATTGAATCCATAATATGATCCACCAAGTGATTTGAGTTAATCCCTAATTAATAGTTATCATCACAAGCATTAATTAAATCACACAAGAATGTTAATTATGATTAGGTAAAGCATAAAAAGAACCTAATCTTAATGGCAATTTTGAAAAATATATATACACCATCCAGAACATAGCCATAAAAGTATCTTAATCAACTTAATTAATCCCAGTGTACTCAAACCATCAAAAAAGAAGTTCCTCACACAACAAACATATCAAATTGTTTCATAACACGATGTTCCTAAAATATCAAGAACACATAGTAGGCATCACTACTCAAAGACAAATATACATCAAACACTTACATGGAGATGAGATAGATTGGACTACTAACTTCAATAGCAATAATTAACAAAGAATAAAAGTCTAAAAATTCCAACAAGCATAATCAGGTTTTGTGAGGGTTGGAGGGGCATTACATGACGACTATCATGAAATCTCAGAAGAAAGGAACTTGACTATGAGTCTATTTGGTGATCACGCTGCTGAAAGGAAAACAAACCATATTTAAATCTGAGTCAAATTGGGAAATACAAGATACACTTAGCCTCAAAGTCTCTGAATAAAAACTTAACCATAGAGTTTATCCTGAGATTCCACACCATCCACATGATCAAGATTTAGAAGCAACGGCCATCATAAAATCTCCATACCAAGATAACATATTCCTTTCCCTTATGAGATCGTGTGACTAAGGTAATCTCAAAGTTGCTAGATAAATAAGAATATTATGTTTCCCTTATGCGACTAGGAGATAAACAAGGAAAATTTATGCACACATGACTTATTAATCCCTTAAGTCACTTGGAAAAGATAATGAAGAAATAGGTCACAAAATGGAGAACTAGGGTTTTATCATGAAATGTTTGGGGTTTTTAGCAGTTAGGTATTTTTCCATGAACAAGTGTAAACCATAGACTTTTTAGAAAGAAGAGAGCAAGATCAAGACCTAGAATCATGAACATAAATGTACAAGCTGGGATCAACCCTCATGGGAGCCTCATTTTTCTCCACTTGTAGCCAAATTACATAGGATGGGAAATTTGGGTAACATTTTTGGCAATTTCTGCTGGATGTCATCCTGCTAGACATATAAAACCATTGGCCTTTAGACGATCCATTGGGCATAGGAGTTTGTATTAAGCACAAAAAATACTAGAAGGAAGGAGGATTGAAACCAGGACAAGGGACAATGAACTAAAACTGGGAAAATGACTATATACAAACAAAAACAACTACTTGTGCAGAGCACTTTTAAGGAAAGTAGGAAACTAACCTAGAAAGCAAGAACAATCATGAAAATGATTACAAAGCTGGACAAACCTCAAAACAAGGCTTACAGTGAAAACCATTGACATATATTGGCAAGGCCTTTCCTTCAAGAGTTGATAGCTAAAAAGCATTATGTTCCGTGCACTCAGTGATTATAAATGGATCTCCCCAAAAGGAATCAAAATTTTTATGTCTTTCAGGCTTGGATATGAACTCATCCCATTTGAGGACTATATCCCCAACATTGAAGTTCCTGGATCTGGCTCTTTTGTCAAAGCTCCTTTTAGTTTGCATTTGTTGAAATTCTATAGTTTGCATAGACTTGTCTCTATTTTCATCCCACTCCATGATTTGAGTATATCTCACTTGTAGAGGGTCTCCCTCTACAAAGAGGACAAGTTGGGTTGCAAGGTCCAAAGTTGGCAACTCTGTTGAAATGGAAAATTTAGATTCACTTCCATAGACTAAGATGTATGGAGAGTTCCCAATGATCCTTTTGGGAGTGATTATATCTAACCATAAGGAAAAATTCAATCTAGAGTGCCAGTCTCTCTGATTTTCTTATAGAGTCTTCTTAATTATCCTGATCAAGTTCTTATTTGTAGACTCTGCTAAACCATTACCTTGAGGGTAATAATTAGAACTAGTGTTCAGGTAAACACCATGTTTGATTTCCCATTTAGTGATTCTCAAGCCTATGAAAGAAAGTACATTATCTAATATAATAGAGTCTGGAGTCCCAAATATTTGAATTGTGTCTTCATAAAATCCTAGGACAACATTATCATTTGCTTCTTTTAATGCAATGTCCTCAGTCCATCTAGTGAAGTAATCAATTGTAGTAATTTTCCATTTATGGCCTACACTAGATGGAGGATTAATCAGGCCTATGAAGTCAATGCCCAACTTCATAAAAGGTTGATCTATTCTAATTGGTTGGAGGGGCAGAGCTACAAATCTTTCTTTTCCTTCAAACATGGAACACTTTATGCATTTCCTTACATGATCATGACTATCCTTTAAGAAAGATAGCCAATAGTACCCAGCCCTCATGATTTTAAAAGTAGTATTCCTAGGAGAGAAATGGCCTCCAGAAGGTCCATCATGAAATTCATTTAGGACACCTGCTTCTTTTTATGAATCTATGCCTCTCAAGAGAACACCATTATGATGCTTTCTAAAGAGGATCTCATCAATCAACAGAAAGGAGATAGATTGCAATCTATAATACCTTCTCTTTGTTGAATCCAAATTTGCAGGAAATTCTCATGTCTTCAAAAAATGAACCATGTTAGGCAACCAACCTGATGCCTTGGCTTGTTCTTCTATTGAATGCACAACTAAGGATGAATTCATTTTCTCTAGATTTCTTGGGATCTCATCTTCTATAAAATGTTCATAAAGTCCTCTTCCTCTAAATAAGTTGGTGACTTGGATAACAATGTCATATTCCATGACTCTAGTGATCCAACCAACACTTTTCTCATTTAGGTCCTTAGAAAGTAGGAACTCTTTGATACTTGGATGAGTGACCCTTAATTGTACGTTACTATGAGTCAATAGATGTGTGAAATTTTTTAGGCTCTTCACCACATCAAGTACATGTTTCTCTACAAAAGAATATCTATGTTCATATTCTTCCGAACCTTTGTTAAAGAAAGCAATAGGATGCTCCAATCCTTCAGAGTTTTGTTGAGTTATCATTGCAGATATGGCATTGGAGCCTCGATAAGAATACAGAATGAAATATTTTCTGAAATTGGGATTCAACAAGGTAGGAGCCTTTGTCAAATCCCCTTTAATGACTTGAAAACCATCCTTTCCTTCTTTTCTCCAATAGAATACTACATTATTCTTCAAAATTGTTGTTAAAGGCTTCAAAAGGTCTGCAATGTTAGGCAAAAATGCCTGATAAAGTTAATCCTTCCAATGAAGGATTAAAGAATTTTCTTGTGAGGTGGTAGGGGTAATTATAGAATAGCCACAATCCTTTTAGGGTCGACTGTAATTCCTTGTTTTAATATAATATATCCCAACAGTTTCCATTCATGGACTGCAAACACACATTTCTTTGGATTAAGAGAGATCCCAAACTCCCTACACCTTTCAAATATCTTCCTTAGATGTTTGATGTGGTCTGCTACATGTTTAGAATAGATAGTTATATCATCTAAATATACTAGTACAAACTTATACATGATGCTTTTAAAGGCCATATCCATTGCCTTTTGAAAGGTAGCACCTGCATTTGACAAACCAAAAGGCATCTTCTGATAAGCCATGGTTCACCACTTAGTTATAAATGCAATCTTATATTGATCTTCTTCATGAACTAGGATTTGATTATAGCCTGAATAGCCATCCAACAGTGAGAAGTGTTCTGATCCAGAGACACATTGTAGAATTTTCTCCATATATGGCAATGGATGACGATCTTTTAGGGATTTCCTATTAAGGTCCCTAAAGTCAATTCATAGTCTCAACTCCCAATTCTTTTTTCTAACAGGAACAAGGTTGGAAACCCAACTAGTATGCTTAATGGGGTAATTGATGCCACTCTCTATCAATTTGAGAACTTCCTTATGCATGAGTGGCTCAAGTTTGGGGTTGACAAGCCTTTGCTTCTGTCTAACTGGTTTGGCATTTGGCTCTAATTAAATGGTATGCTGAGAAAGTGTTGGATTGGAGCCTTTGGGGTCTTCATATTGCCAAGGAAAGATGTCACTGAATTCTTTAAATAATTAGGTATAAGCCTATTGTTCTAAATCAGTATTAACCTTTCCAAACTTCAAGCTTTTACCTAGTTGTAGCTCTAAATCAACATAGTGTTCTTGTTGAACTACCAAGCTATTTTTGTTCTTCTTTGTTTGGTCATCTATGTTAAAGATCATTTCTAGGGTGATAAGACCTTTAGGAATATTATTTGATTTAATTTGTACCACTTGATCCCCATAGTTTTGCATCAATATATTTTTATTATGCTCTGAAAAAACATCTTCTTCAAACCGAAACTGTTGAATTTTCTCATCATTATCAAATACTTGCCAATTAACATTATTATCAGGTATGGAAGGCTTAAAAATTACTTTGATATGATGCTGATCCTTTTCCATTGAAATTTTATTAGGAATTTCATCTAGGGATCCAACAACAACTAATCTATCTGCATTCTGATTTAACTTTCTACGAATAGCAATAATGTTGAAAGCATTGAAATCTTCAATTGCATCCCAGACTCAATGCTTGTATTCTCTCACTGTATCATTCATGTTTGCACTTATCCATATTACTTGGCTAACTACCAGCTCACTATCACCATGCACCTTTAGGGCATTGATCTCTTTCTATCCCACTCCAATCCATTCACTAGACTCTCATATTCAGCAGTGTTGCTAACTTGCAAGAAAAGCTGAATCTAAAATCCGTATAATAATTCTCCCCATTTGGAGAGACTAGAATAGCACCACCACCATACCCATGTCTACTTCTAGCACCATAAAAGAATAGCTCCCAAACTTGATTTATTTGATATTTTGATTCAGTGTATGCCTTGAAAATATTCGGCTCTATGATTCCATTCTCTTGTATCAGATAGTTTCCAAAACTAGCATCCCAAATAACATTGGCTTGGGCCTTTGAAGCTCTTTCAGACTCTAATAGTTTCTCTAATGATTGGAAAGTCATTACTATCAAGTGCAAGAGAACTTGCATTGAGTATGTTGGACACATAAGGTTCTATATGGTGTGCTTCCAATGATTCAAACTTGATGGTAACCTTAGTTCCATACCTAGTATGAAAAAGCATATGAGATCAGTCAGAAGAAAGATAGTTTCCTATCTTGGCTGTGAATTCTCTTGACAAACATATTGGAAAGAGAGTAGCGAGATATATGATGTACATGTCTACTAGGATAGAGAAATTGGGGCTTGCATGTAGGACCAAACTTGTATCCTTATCCACACCTATGGTGTTTACTGAGGAACCATCAAGCTATGTGACCTTCTTTTGGAAAGATTCATATTTAAGTCCCAATTGGTTAGCTACTTTCATGGGCATGAAAGAACTATTTGATCCACTATCTATCATACAATTATGTACTAGATATTTTCCAATAATTAATGATACATAAAAGGTAGGTGGTTTTAGGTTCCTACCTTGAATGGTATTTGCTTTGGAGTTGCTGCTCAACTTCTTTTCTTGATCAGTGTTGACCAACACTGGCTTAGCATCATCATTTGCAGACTGTTGAGGAATTGTCCCTTTGCCGATAGGCTTCTTTAAGATCTCAGGCTACTCTGGAATAGCCAAAGAGTCCCACATAAAATTAGTGATATTTATATTTTTCATGTTGTCTACAATTTTGAAGGGCACTGATATGTGTATTCTTTGGTGTGCTTTCTCTATCATGGGCTCAAACTCCTTGGGAGATTGAATCTCTTTGACTAGAATGGTGGGAGACTTCCTTAGTATGGTAAGAACATATGGCTGTGATGTCTCTATGGATGTAGTAGCTTTAGCTCCATCCTCTATTCAGTCCATATCTTTGGCTCTTCTCTTGGACAAAGTTTTGGCTTCAATTGGGTACTCACTATTTACTCCATTGAAATCTTGTTGCTCCTAATTAAAGAGAGTAGTCTCATCAGGTTGTGCATCTTGTTGAGGAACTGATCCACTAGAAGAAGCCTATGATTTTGTGTGTGAAGCATTTTGTACCATCAGTGCTTGGTTCATCCACCCATTCAAGCATGTAGCCTAATCGTGGGGTTGATTTCAAGGAAAACACCATTCATTGTATGAGACCAGATTGTTCTGAATTGGAACCATTTCTCTAGTTTTATTTGCAGAGTTAAGAGGCATGGGATTATAAGGTTGGAATGGCCTTTGATTGAAGTTTTTGCTTTGACCTTGGTAATTTCCTTGATATGGTGGCCTATTCTACTAATAAGATTGTCCCTAATTTTGATATTGTTGGTTGGGACCTTGATTTTGTGGATGAAAGGGTGGTCTATTCCCTTGATTCTTCTTTTTAATACTAGTCAACTCATTACTCATTGTTTGTAATAATTTCTTCATTTCTTGTTAACTATTTCTCAATTAAAGTAGCTCTTGAGAGGGGTCTGTTTTGGATTCCTCATAGCTTGTACAAGCTTGAGGTGCTACTATAGCAAGTATAGGAGTACATGGAGGGGTTCTCAAAGGAAATCTTTGTTGGATGTTAGGAAAAATAGGCATGGGTGGTCTTGGGGATATCATACATGCTTGAATGAAACAATTCTCAGCTCTGACTGCTATGTCAAAAGCCTAAGGTTGTGAGGTACCTCCCATGGATTGAATCATGACAAAGATGTTGCTATTAATACTTTTGAAGACATATAGGAAGGCATGTTCAGAAGATGACCTTACTGAGATAGGATGCATATTCCATGTCATGAGGAATCTATTATTAAATTCTATCATCTATTCTTGAGGAGCCCTCCTTATGGTTGTGATTTTCTCAACCCGAGATAAATAATCTAATTTGTCCTCAATATATCTACTTAATGATTCTCCTAATCTATCCCATGAATCAATGGAACTAACAACTAAGGTTCTAAACTATTCTAAGGCCTTACCTTTGAAAGAGGCTTCCAGTAGCTTGGTAGCCATGTCTTATTTAGTGATATGATGCACACTAAAAATGGTAGCCACATCTCATATGTGCTCACAAGCCATTTCCTATCCTTCACCTATGAAATAAAGTAGAATTTTGAGTTCTGCTAAGGGCACATCATGATGTTGAGAAAAATTTAAAGGACTCCCTTGATTGAAGGGTACAAAGGAAAACTATCTAGCCATTTTCAAAACTATGATTTGTTGAACAACAACTATGTGAGTTGTACTTGAATTGAAGAGTGGAGCTGAATCTTCTTGTAGCTCTCTAGTCAGAGATCTTACTCTCCTTATTGAATGGAAAATCAAAGGTCTTACTTCTGAGGTAGGTGATGTAGATTTTACCCTCCTCGTAGGGGATGCTCTTCAAGATGATCTACAGTAATTTATTGTTAGAGGCAGATGCAAGAACTCAGAAGGCTTTGAGCTCCTTGTTTCTATCTTTCTCATAAACTTTGAACATGACTAGAACTTGCTTCTTTAAACCAATGGAGCCACCAAATATGCTTTGAAAAGAAACCTCTTTAGGTTAATACCATGCAATCAGCATATCAAAGATAGCATAGTCCTTCAAATGAACCTCTTTTGGTGTCCCACCGGGTGTGCCAGAATTGTTAGACACTAAATTTTGCACCCTACCAAGTGCTTGAGCCTAGAAATATATTATAAAATGGGAATCACTTCTCAGTTGTGGGACCTCTAGTTACTAAATTGAATCCTCCAAATTCTTGGCCAGTTCCTCTTGGATAATCACCTAATCTTCTCTTGAACATGAAAATAAACTTGGAAGGAAAAGGGATAGAAGTAATACTTGAAAGGAAATGGATGAAAATAAATTTATCCTACTAGGTGATACACTGAAGGTAACATGAATCATAACATAGTGACCAAACTATCATGAAGATTTCTTAGATCTAATAGAACACAATCTTTATGAATAGGCTTGCATAATTATTTCACAGAGGTTTGAAATGGAAAGAGTCTATTCAAGGAAAGGAAAGATTTCACAAACAATAAATTTCCCAAGGAAATAGACACAGACTGTGACCTGAAAGAAGACATTCACTCCAAAAAATAGGCACTGGAATGAGACAAAATAACTAGGGATGAAAAAAATCCATAAGATTATCTAAATCAAATCACACACAATAGTGCACAAAGATGCTTAAAGAAAGAAAGGCTCGGGAACTCCAAGATTTCTCTAATATAAACTACTATATTATATTTTGTAAGAGAAGTATAGACAAATGAAAAGCTTGAGGATAAAGAATATGTCTCAGAAGATCTTATAAAATCTAGAATTCAATGAGAAGTTACAACAAAGAAAACCTTAGGGCAGACAAAATGCCACAGAAAATGTTACATCTGCTAAAAAACTACTTCTAAGCTCGAAAAGCTTCTAAAACTGCTTATATACATCTCCCCTAGCACACAAGCAAATGGATTCAATCTACTGACCATAATTAGGGTTTATTAGATATTACATAAAAAATGTAAAACCCTAAGACTATCAAGTCTGATCATCAATGCATCCTAGAAATATCTCAAAAGATCGGATCAAGCCATGAATGAACATCCCATTGTCATAAATCTGATAAGATAAGTTGACTCAGTCCATCTTTCTGTCTGTTTCTTGAAAAACCAAGCCACCACCACGGAGCTCTAAGTATTAGATTTGAATTTTAAATATTTGAATACAATGGTCATAGGTAGTGCGGGTACTCATATCAATGACTCAGAAAACACTTGATCTTTTATTTAAAACACAACCATCGATCTTTATCTTTAATTCACAACACTAGCCTTAAATCATCCTTCACCTATCTTTAACTCTGGGTTAGAAAATCATTCATGTCGCTGAGTCACTGAACCTTTTGGTTAACTCTGAGTTTATAATGAGATTGCATGAGAGACGTAAGATCTGGCCCAAGATATACAATCCGCATTTAATCTCCAAAACATAGAAGAATATTCTATTTCTTTATAAGACTAAGCGACCATCACGAGATCAAAACATGATCAATGGTGTCGATTAAATCATTTTCAAACTCTGAGATTTACTTTACTTAACCCCTCTTAACCTAGGTTCATTTAGAGATTCAGTGACTGGACATATCTCACAATCTCTGATGATCTGGCTTAATCATGGTTTTTTTATGAGACTTAGCGATAACCATAAGATTATCTTTGCATCGACGGCCTACATGAAATCTCCTGAACTTTGTTGACCTATTGAATTTATCTAGAGACTTAGTGCAAACCACAAGATCTGAATACAATCGACGACCAGTGTGAAATATTAAAAGAAATGAAATTAACCCCGAGTCTATTCCTCGATCACGCGGCTGAAGGGAAAATAAACCAGATTTAACTTTGAGTCAAATTGGGAATTACAAGATACACTTAGCCTTGAAGTCGCTACATAAAAAATTAACCATAGAGTTTTTCCTAAGATTCCATGCCATGCACACAATCAAGATTTAGAATCAACAACCATCGTGAAATCTCCATACCAAGATAGCTTCATTTCCCTTATGATATCGCGTGAATAAGGTAATCTCAAAGTCACTAGATAAGTAAGAATATTATGTTTCCCTGGCATGATTAGGAGTTAAATATGGAACGTTTATGCACACATGACTTATTAATCACTTAATTTACTTGGAAAAGATAATGAATAAATAGGTCATGACATGGAGAACTAGGGTTTTATTGTAAAATGCTTAGGGTTTTTTGCACTTAGGTTTTTTTCCATGAACAAGGGTAAACCAGAGACTTGTCAGAAAGCAGAGAGAAATATCAAGACCTAGAATCATGAAAAAAATGTACAAGCTGGGCTCAACCCTTGTGGGAGCCTCATTTTTCTCCACTTTTAGCCAAATTACACAGGATGGGAAATTTGGGTAATAGCTTGTTTTGTTCATTACTAAGAACACTTTGTAATAGAAGTTTTGTTTTAAGATTTGTAAGCTCAGTTGACCCTTAACAGGGTGTTGTATACCTTTAACAAGGAAATGTACTATGTAATATTCAGCTCCTAATAGGGACATTATACTTTAGTGCATGATTGTGGGTACCATCCCCACTGGGGTTTACCCTTGGTCAGGGTTTCCTCAACAAAAAATAATGGTGTTATGAGTTCTATGTTATTTTCTTATGTTCTTTTCATTTTTGTAAGCATATGATTTATTTGGAACTGGTTTAAGTTTAATTTAAAGTGTTGTAATACTGATTCACCCCCTCTCAGTATTACTCAATCCTAACAATTGGTATAAGAGCTATTGGCCCTTTGAGAGAAAGTATAACAATTAAATGGAGATCAACATAGATTCAAAAAAATTTCAAGAGAATTTTGAAGCGGTACTTGAAGACCTTGATAAAGAAAAAGAAAAAAATGGTGACTTGAGATTCAACTTAAGAAAAGCTGAGGGATTCATCAAGAAAATAAAGGATCAGCTTGAACTTTCCAGAAATCAAAGATGGGATCTTATCATTCAGATAAAAGAAGATTCAGACAATGATAATTCAGATCAGATAAAGAAACTTGAAAAGGAGAATGATACTTTGAAGCTTGAGAATGAGACAATGGCTAAATAGATTCAAAAAGAAAAGAATGCTAAGAACAAGAATGAAGAAGATTTGAAAGATGCTAATATTCTGATGGGACAAATGAAGATTGACCTTGATCATTACAAGAACTAGTATCTAGAATTGGAGAAATATAATCAGATCATAAAAGGTGAACTTGTTGAGACAAAGAAAGATATCGAGAAACCTCACTTGAGAAGTGATTTGATGGATGAATAGAGAGAGAGATAAATAGAGCTAAAGGTGATATGACTAGTATTGGCTTCAATAAATCTGAATTTTTTAAGAATCAAGAATAAAAATATGATATGAAGATTGATGGAGAAAAACTTATTCTTGAAGAACCTAAAGAACAAATTAGACCTTTCAGACGTAGATGTTTTGGATGTAACAAGTTTGGACATGTGAAGAGAGATTTCAGAGGTAATACCCCTTTCAAAACTTTCTTTAGTTACTATTTTAATTGCAATTCATATGTGCACAAGAAAGAAGAAATCAGGAAATCTGATCAATCTAGATATAGACAAGATCAGACCAGAGAAGAATCAGCAGCTAAGATCACATGTTACAAATGTAATAACCTTGGACACATTCCATGGAATTATAAGTTTCAAGTTAATCAGAATAGAAGACCTACTATATGCTGCATATATAAAAATCCAGGTCATATAACAAATTTTTGCAGGTATAATGGAGTAAATAATAGAAGAATACCACCTCCTATGGATACAAAGAAGAATGACAGTGATACTAGTAAGAGTCTTGTAGAATACAAGAGTGATTTTGATAATTGTTTCAAGAAAGAAGAAGATAACAACAGTGGTAAGGTATGGAGAGTCAAAGAGTCTAATAGTGTATTGGTTCAGGGAGAGACTATATATGCTACTAGATCTTTTCCTGATGCTAACAAAGTAGAATTGACCTAAATGGCTGAGCATGGCCTTAGGGGGAGCATTGGATGAGAACAAAAGATTATATCTATCCCCTAATTCTAAGGAGTAAGCTCCGGTGAGCTTAGTTGTGATATGTGCATACATCATATAACTTATATCTATAAGCGCAACATTAGACGATGCATATTCTATGATCACGGGATTTATAGTTGACTGGATAATATATGATGTTAAGTATATTGGGTAATGTGAATTTTACACTTAACATCAAATAAAATGACATCTGAGATACCTATTTCTGCACTATTTGAAGAGCAATGACCTAAGGAGAACAAAGATCAGAAAGTACCAGACTATCTAATAGCTATATTGTGTGATCGATCAAAGTGGGAATTTAGAACTCAGCATAATTGAGGTATTTAGGTCATCTACTCTAATAGAAGATATGGTTGCACCTTTGATTTGTGATGTTGTAGATCGACCTAGATATAGAAACATCTGTTTAAGTCTTGTGAAGACAACCCTAAAGGAGCATTTTCTTAGACACCACTCACGTCTTGCATGTAGAGGATATTAGGGCATAAATTAATTGCAAGTATGATATATTGGGTGTTGATGAAATTTCTATTGAAATGGAGTACATGACTGATAATGGAAAAATGAAGGATGAATACAAACACATAAACAAGTTCAATATTATGAAAATATTGGATCTATATGAGTTCAGTGAAGATGAATGGTTCAAAATCTTACTTAGCAGAGTTCATGATCAGTTCATTTGGATAGGAGAAAAACCTATAAAGATATGTAGTCAGTTGATTCATGAGATAACTGGGTTAGACAAAACTGGAGTTATTCTTGTTGCTGAGAATAACATAAAGAAACAAGTTGAAACCCTAACACATTCTAAATGGGACATGTGAGCTATGACAATGAATGGTATTTTCCTACAGGATGTTAGATTGATTGCTATGATACTTGGATACAATTTCTACTACAATAGTAGACCTAATTTAGTTTCTACAGGATTCATTATGATGGCTTACAGGATGGTAAAGGAAAACAATAAATATAACCTATGTGAGGTTCTTGCACAATGATTCTTGGAAAATGTAAAGCTAATTAAGAAAGATAAATCTAAGACATTTAGATTTGGATCACTCCTAGTTCATATGTATATCCACATTAAGCACAAGTTTCTAGGCATGCACCCTAGAGCATGGAGAGAGGGGATACCCACTGGTATTCAGACATCATAGAGCTATCAAAGACAAAATAGAACATGGGTTTATGGTGAACTATTTGGCATGATCAAAATTATTCAGAGGCAAATGAAAGAAAGAGTCAGAATTCCTGAAGAGTTAGTTTATAAATACAAGGATACACTTTTTTTCATGGTTGAAACTGATTGTGTATGTTTTGAGGTAGTTGTGCCTAGAAAGAAATGGTGTTACCCTATGGGTTATGAAGTTAGTTCAGAAGTTTTAACTATGCAGATTGAACATGTTTTGGCATCTGAAGTAGATAAGTCTAAGGAGAGATGGGGAACATATGAATAAAAATCAGCCTAAAGTCAGAGAAGAGAAGAATAGAGGTATGAGGAAAGGAAAAGTAGAAAACATTAGTTATGACTCTGGAGATAAGGAAGGTTTAACCAAAGAAGAGATGAGAGAAGTAAGGACAAAGATAGAAGAGAGATCTTGTAGGTTGGAAAGAACTGCTAGTGTAGCCCTTCCACCTCCAGATATTGAGTAGATAGTCAGTCCAATTTCTACAATAATTGATGTAACCAGCACTAAAGAGATTGTAGGAAGAGGTAGTAAATCTTGTACCTTGGAGAAACACAAGATCCATCAAACCAGATTCACCTCCTAAGGAATAGAGGACTAAAGGAGAAGAGAAGAAAACTGAAATAGACACCACAAGTGATAGACATGTATGGAAGCCTGATTTGAAGATGTTGGAGAAGAGAGATATTGGGCAAGGAAATCTAGTTTCTATGAGAAAATACCATGAAAACTATGAGGAATCTAATAAACAAAAGATTGAAGACATAGTAGTAAATCATTTACTTGTTTTCAAGAAGAATCTACAAGAGTTAGAGGGAACTATACCTAAGGAACTATATGGTAGACTAGAAATTAGAAAACACATTGCACACATTGAATATGCAGCTATAAGGAATCAAGATATTGATGACCTATTTCTAGTAGTTTCAATATAAGAGAGAGAAAGAATACTTAGTGCACTCAAACCCTTGTTGAGAACCAAAGTAAGATTAGTAAAAATTATGGGCAGGAAGTATGAAGAAGTTTTAGAAGAGAATCAAAAGGCATTAGATTAGATACTTATGAGTGATATTCCTGAGAATACTCCACCTCCTAAACATACTATGCCTACACCTATAGAAATTGGTGAATGTTCTAAGACAACTGAGGTAAGTGATGAGAAGAGAAAAGATGTCATGCAACCAGATTTCTATGTTTCTGGTGTGCATGTGACCCTTGACACTTAACTTGATGACAAGGACCCATTTGTAGGAAATATTGACAACACAATAGTAGATGAAGTGGAAGAATAGAAAGAGGAAGGGCATAAATTTGAATCTAAATAGAGAAGTGAGACAGATGCAAAAAAAGAAGAAGATGCAAGAGTTGAGGTAAAACATGAACCTGCCACATCTACTACTATATTGTTGGAAATTAAGGATAAAACTTTAAGTATTGATGTTGAAAATTGTAACCACCTGAATTTGGTCTGTCACAACTATAGACCCTATTTTCCCTAAGTGTGATCATACCCTCAATTTACATCCAAATGACCCTGTTACTGCTTGGCATAATTCTTTAAATCAATTTAATGTCCTAGGTGATTTTTATCACTGAATTATATTAACTATTATAGCCATACAATTCAAATCAATTTCAACCAATCAAATCAAAATCAAATATGGCTATAGTATTTAATTATAAAGGAATTAAATAAATCCCTAAATCAAATACCCACTTGCAATTAACCCATTCCCCTAGCCTATTTAATTTAATTAAAATGGCTATAGTTCTCTAATTATTAAAAAGCAATTTCACTGTTTAAATAATTAATTCCTATGTTTTTAAATGAATTAAATAAGTTTATTTCATTTATTAATATTCCCCTAAAACCCAACCTAACCTATCTCAACCACTTCTACCCTGGGTTCTAACCCTTCTCAACCCATTCACCCATGCTAATCTGATCTTAATCTTAAATTCTACTCTAACCCACCTTCTAATGTTGTCACATTCCATTAAGGAATACTTAGCAACTCCACCCACTTGAGAAGTCCACTTTCTCAAGCTGGACTTTCTTAAAGTCCATATTCTCTCACATCCTCCCTTCCCTCTTTAAGGCCTTCATTAATTCCTTCATTAATAAAGATGCCTTAAGCCCATGTCTCTCCCATGCCTTATTAATGCCTTGGGCATTAATGGCTCTTACATATTCATTTATGAG
>MU223867.1:2189448-2246975 GCA_018584345.1 Thuja plicata | reverse complement strand
CTAGAACTATCTAAGCATTGAGGATTCTTTTTTTGTTCATTACTAAGAACACCTTGTAACATAAGTTTTGTTGTAATTGTTGTAAGCTCAGTTGGCCCCTAACAGGGTGTTGTATTCCTTTAACAAAGTTGTTATTCCTTTAAAAAGGAAATTTACTATTTAATATTAAGCTCCTAACACGGCTAGGTCTCCTAACATGGACATTACATTTTAGTGCATGCTTGTGGGTACCATCCCCACCGGGGTTTTCCCTTGGCCAGGGTTTCCTCGACAACAAATAATGGTGTTATGAGTTATGTGTTATTTTCTTATGTTTGTTTCATTTCTTTAAGCATATGTTTTATTTGGAATTGGTTTAATTTTAATTTAAAGTGCTGTAATACTGATTCACCCCCCTCTCAGTATTACTCAATCCTAACATTAACACATTCCATTATTGAATTCTAAGTTGTAATCCTTATCGACTAGTCATATAATACTCAAAAGGTTATGCCTTAATCCTTCAAAATATAAAAAATCATCTATATTACTCTTACTATCAAGTGTAATGGAACCTCTACCACTAATCAACAAAGGGGAATTGTTACCAAATTTGAAAACACTACCATCATAATCTTATAGCTTCACAAATTTTCTCTTGTCTCTAATCATGTGATATGAATAACCACCATCATTAACCCAATCATAGCTCTCATCCATATGTGATACCAAGGCTTTATCTTCATTCAAGAAACTAGGATTATCATCTTTGATAGCAATAAACACAATCTCTTCTTCACTTCTTCTAATATTTAGAGTTGAATTCATTAGGTTTATACTTATGCTCTTTTTTGGAAAACTTAAAGCAATATGACCAATCTTATTGCATGAAAAACATTTCATAGGTAATTTTCCTTCATACTTACTATCTCCTTTAGTTAGTCTCTTCACGTTTAGGTCTTCAATATCTTCAAGCTTTCTTTCTTCTTCCTCAATCTCTACCCATTCCTTACCATATCAAGATACATACTTAGATTAACTTTATCTAGGGTCATATATTTCCTTATCCTTAGAAATAGTATCTTTTAATGTAGATTAAAAATTAGGAATACTGTAACCAAATACTCTCATTTCAAAAGAAGAGAACTTACCAACCAATGTGTCTCTTGTTACGGTTGTCACAATTCTCATTTCTTCAATAGAAATTTTTTTAATTGTAATCAGGGGACAAGGATCTTGGTATCTTATAAACAATCTTATTCTCCACCAATATTCACATAGCTCATATGATTGCACAAACAAGTTCGATCACCTTCTGCACAAAGGAATCAATGTGCTCATCTTCACTCATCTTCTATGCTTCATATTTCATTTTAAAACTTTATAACTTGCCTTGATTCACACATGTGTCACCTCATGTAAACTCTCTAATTTTGTCCATATCTCATGTGCAGTCTCTAATTCCATGTTAATTGTGTACTTAACATCTGACAATGCACTAAAAAAGGATTCTTTTTCTCTCATATTGATGTAGGGGCATCTACCAAGCAAGAAAAGGATGAAAAGAGGATCTTAAGATCCAATATAAATTTTTTTAGATTAGTAAATGTGTTTGAATCATAAATGTAATAAGTTACCCCATTTTGTAACCCAATGTCCTAGATAGGTGATTTATAAGCCATATTGGACATATGGGCACTAGGGCTCTATGAAGGTCCTAGGACATTTTCTAGTTGTACTTAGGTGTTTTTGAGTTTATCTTGGTTGAATGGTCATAGCCATATGTTTGGGTTTCCAATGTTTTGTGAAAAGTGTAAAATTTGTAAAATTTGCATAATGCAACTTTCCAAAAATGTTGCAAGATTTTGGAAGTTGGAAGGCCAATGTTCATAATGCTTCATTTCTAGTTATGAATTGTTGGGAAAGATTATTCAACCAAACTTTTATTTAGAGAGAGGTTGATGAATTTGTAACATTTGACACTTGCACAATAAGATTTATTATGATTTTCCTGCATTTTGTTCTATATTCTAAAACTGTACCATCTTGTACGGATTTATTTTCAAGAAAGATTTATTTGTGAAGTTGCATATATGTTCTATCTTTCATTTTCAATTTTTTCAAGTGAATTAGTCAAGGGGAATGCGAGTTAGAGTAGATTTTTTAGATACAGTCGGGAGACCCTCTTATACCAAGGGTTTCATATTATTTCACTCATATCTTGCAAATTCACCATGGGGAAAATATGAGACTCAGATGTTTGCAGGATATGAGACTATACTTTAATATTTATGTGGTCTTAGAGTGGAAGATTAACTCTATGGTGTTGTGAAAGTGAAAGTTTGGGATAGGCACCGTCATGTGATTGTCTATTCAAGAGTAACAGAGACAAAACTTAAACAAATGGTGGATTCTGAATATGTGACCTTGTATTTGATCAAATGGTATGTTTCCCTAAGTGTCCCAAGTGTTTTTGTGGTTAGCATATTTCATTTAAAAGTACTTTATTTGTAAAGGTGACCTAATAGGACTATTAGGCCTAGTCGGTATTTGTAGCATTTGGGTACATGAATTTGGAGTTAGGACTTGCGAAGTTGGGATTTGGAGTATCTCCTTAAAGGGTGTTTGAATATGTGATTTTTCCAATAGGCCCTTTGATAAATTTAGGAGTTATCCTCAGAAAACCCCCTGGTTAGGGCTACTATCCATTAGAAATTGGAGATACTCAGAAAGGAGTACAGAACTTGAACTTGGAGTTTGTCTTATGAACCTAGTGGTGTCTAGGAAGAAATAATTCACCATTGGTAGGGTGATTATTGAATTTTGAGAGACCATTCAGTTGGAGAGATATCTATTCATGGTCCTAGAGACAAAGAAGATGAAAGGAGTGATGGTAGGATCTTAGGGTCCTTGGGAAGGGTTTTCATTCAGTAGATTGAACTAGTTTTGAAATCCTATTGTGATACCCAACGGCCTTGCATCAGATTGGTATAAGAGAATAGGAGGATATTTTTCAAGAATTAGATCTAAACAAAGATGGAAGATGAAGAGGGAGAAGAGATCCCTAAAAGGATGACTAATGTGGATTTATCCAAGTTGGTTAGGGAACAAATGACATATAGCATAGTGATGATGGCCTAGAATAGATCCATGAGAGAAGAGATAGAAAATTTGTAAGGAAAAAATGGAGAAGAGGGATAGAGACTCTGGTGAAGGTGAGGAATGGGAAGAGAAGATGTTAGAGAAGGAAGAGTTATAGATTCCTATAGATAAGAAACCCCTTCTTAATGCCCTAAATTCCATAAAGAGAAGGAATTTGGATGTGAAGATGGAACTACTAGTGTTTGCAGGTAAGATGGAACTTGATTTAATCATAGATTGGTTAGACTCTCTGAATAGTTTTTTTAAGTGTCAAGATATCCCAAAACACCAAAGGGTTAAGATTGTCAAGTCAAAAATTAAAGGGGTTGCATTGACTTGGTGGAACTTCATCCAAGATGAAAGGGTGAAGGAGGACAAAAATCCACTGGCTACATGGAAGAGAATGTCAGCACTGATCAATGAGGATATATTCTTGAGGACTACAAAGTCCAAATACATAAAAAGAGGTAGAGTTTAAAGAAAAAAGACATAGATGTAAGTTCTTATATAGAGGAGTTCATGAAAATATGTGTGAAAAGTAAGACCAGAGAAAGTGAAGAAGAAATGGTGGCAAGATACATGAATGGGCTGAAGTACATCATCTAAGAAGAACTAAATCTTTTTACCCCTAAAAAAGTAAAGAAATGCTATCAGTTGGAAATGAAAGTGGGGGATAAGTTAAGGAGACAAGAATAGAATAATAGGGGTAGATGAAGGAAAAAAATAAGAGGAAGGAGTCCTTTGAGAGGTAGAGGAAATGGTTTTGGATTCCAAGGGAATTCTAACTAGGAGCATACTAGAAATTATTAGGAATAACAGTCCACCAACACAACTGAGAGGGGGCCGGGGGGGTAGGGGGGTGGATCAGTTGTGAGAAATATTATTAAACATTAAATATTATAAACCAAAACTTTAATCCAAATGATAACATAGTAAATGCAACACCATAACACAATCCTTTGTTGTCGAGGAAACCATGTTAAAGGTAAAAACTTAGTGTGAATTAGAACTCAAAAATAATGTACTAAGAGTATGGTATACCTTCTAAAATATTTAGCCCTATTAGGAGTTGATTAATGTAATACAGTACATAGTCCTTGTTAAAGAAAAGACCCTATTAGGAGTCAAGAGTAACAGTAGGCTCATTTCCTAGGCACACTGCCTAAAGAAGGTTATATCCACCCTCAAGACTTACTGTCCAAAATACAAGAGTATATAATAAATATAAAATCCAATGAACTGTATGATAGAAACTTCGTTTGCTTGTATATTAGCTTCTACAGTTCATAGTTTCCACACATTACGTAAAAGAAAACAACTTTCTTTTGTACATATTTACAACAACAATTAGCTAGGCCAATTAAGACTTCCCCAATGCACAAATAATTACTTAACCCCTTGCTAAGATACACACGGTACCTATAACAAGGAAACATAAATTATAACTCATCAAATATAATCCAAGATATGTAATCCACACTTACACTTCACAATACACGCTCCAGCTCTGATGTCGGCCCCAAATAGCTCTCCTCTAGAACACATGCCACAACTAATGTCACCAAGATTCCTTCAACCCAAGAATAATAATAAAAATTCCTCAACATGTCTTTTTCCATTCCTCAAGCTCGCATATCATGAATCCATATCACACGTAAGTTGTCCTCAAAACATAGAGAGTAACTCTGTCAAAGATCACTATTACATTCCATTCCTAGTCTTCACTAAAACATCTATAACTCACTTAATCTACAATATTAATCCATGCAACCATAGCCATAAGATCATAACATATCCCTGTACACATTAAAATATTTTCTCATTATTAATCAACCGTAAAGTTACCCATATAATTATGTTAGCCATCAAGCAACAATAATAACCAGTCTGTTCAACCTCTATAGAAACATATGTTGACATTAGTGACAAAAAATGAATGCCAACAACAAAATTAGAAACCAATTCCAAAAGTCTCCCCCTTTGGCATTGATGACAACATATGGTAAAATCCATCAAACCAAATGTACTCACTCTCAATATGATCTTATCAATGTTCTCAACACAGCTCTCCCTAACATAGTAGGGTTTTTCAAATAGAATCTCTCCCCCTTTGACAATAATGGAAAAGGCCATAAATCTTATTGTGACCATATTTCCTCTACAAAGGTGTATCTTTTTCAAATCTTCATGTCTCCAACAACTAGGTGCAAAATCACCCAAATGTGAACTATAATGTTCCTGCAATCACTCTCCTTGAGGAGTAGATCCATACATTAGGTCCATAAAATGATATATCTCTAAAATCCACTGGACTAATGCATTACTACATCAATTTAGTTTTTACAAGGAGAGGTTCTCACCCCAAGCATAGCTTCGAGATAATCAAAGCTATCCTTTGGAAAAGGTTTTGTAAATATATCTATTATTTGTTCCTTTGTGCTCATATACTCCAATCTAATCTCCTTCTCTGCAACCTCGTCTCTCAAGAAATGATACTTAATGGAAATATGTTTATTATTTGAATGTGTAACTTGATTATTTGACCTATTCACTATGCTAGTGTTATCAGTATGGATAACCACTGGCTCATCAAAATTTATCCCAATGTGCTTCAAAATGTTCTTCATCCAAACAATCTGTGTGCAATTTACAGCAGCAACAACATACTTTGATTCAACAATAGACTAAGCTATAAAATCTTTCTTATTACATAACTAGGAAACCAATATTTTACCAAGAAATAATGCACCACCACTTGTACTCTTTCTGGTATCAACATTTCCTTCCCAATCAACATCCGTATAAGCATACAAATCAAAATTATCATATTTTTTATACCATAAGCCATAATCCAATGTTCTTTTCAACTATCTAAATATTATTTTTATAGTAGAAAGGTGTGTCTCTTTAGGATCTACTTGATATCTTGCCACAATTCCAACTGATAAATATATGGTCTAGTGTGAGTCAGATAATGTAGGCCTCCAATAATATATTTGTACTTTTTCTGAAAACACTTTGAGATTCGTCAATAGTAGTAAGCTTGTGACCAGTGACCATAGGTGTTCCAAAAGTTTACAATATTTGATTCCAAACTTTTGCAACATTTCTTTAAGATAATTTGTCTGAGAAATAAAATTACTATTCTTGTTCTGATTAATTGTAGTCCAAGGAAAATTTTCATCTCACTAATCATTGATATCTCAAATTCATTTTCCATTTATTTAGAGAAATTTTTACTCATTACATGATTTCCTCCAAAAATTTTATCATCAACAAAAAATTCAATTATTAGAATTCCATCTTCACTAGCTCTTAAGTACAAATTGTTGTTTGCATTACCTTTTCTGAAACCAACACAAAGTAGATACCTATCCAATCTTTCATACCATGCTCTAGGTTCTTGTTTCAGTCCATACAAATACTTATTCAACTTGCAAACCATATCCTCATCTTCTGTTAGAGTAAATCCATCAGTTTGTTTAATATATACTTCATCTTCTAGATCTCCATCTAGAAATGTAGATTTCACATCCATATTATATACTTTGAAGTCTTTGTGTGTAGCATAAGAAAGAAATAATCTTACAGCCTCAATCCTAGCAACATGAGAAAATGTTTCTTCAAAGTCTATGCCTTCTTGTTTTGAGTGACCTTTACAAACCAATCTTGCCTTATTTCTCACAACCATTCCTTCTTCATTCATCTTGTTTGTGAAAACCCACTTAGTTCCTATAAAATTCTTAGCTTTAGGTCTAGGAACTAGTTCCAAGTGTTATTTTTATTTATCTATTCCAATTCTTCTTGCATAGCCTTAGTCCAAGATTCATCTCTACATGCCTCATCATTAGTTTTTGGTTCAACTTGATAAATCAAACAAATTTCATCTCTTAATCTCGATCTTACCATCATGCATTTATTTGCATTGCCAATAATTTGATCTTTAGGATGGTTTTCCTTAACATACCTTGGAGTCTTAGGAATTTTAGTAGGATAATTTGAGTCATCTTGACATACCTCAATCTTATGGTCAATATCAAAAGGTTCTTCTTGATCTGTAGTAGTCTCCTTGATTACTGTAGTCTGGTTACACTCATATATTTAATCCTAAATCTAGAAATTTTCATCAATCCTCACATTAGCACTTTTAATCATCTTCCTCAATCTTTTATTGAAACATTTATAAGCTTCTCTCTTAGTGGAATAACCAAGGAATATCCCTTCATCACTTCTAGCATCAAACTTTCCTATCTCATCATCTCTTTTGATATAGCATTTACTACCAAATATTCTAAAATATATTTTACTAGGAGTATGATTAATCCATAATTCATAAGCAGTCTTACTTTTACCTTCTCTGATATGAATTCTATTCAAAGTATAAATAGAAGTACCAATAGCTTCTCTCCAATGAACATGTGATACATTTCCTTCCAGCAACATGGTTCTTGCAACATCTAATATTGTTATGTTTCTTCGCTCTGCTATCACATTCTATTGTGGTGTCCTAGGAGCAGGTTTCTATTTGTATATTCTATGCTCTTTGTAGTAGGTATTGAACAAGTCTGAATTAAACTCTCCACCTCTATCTTAGTCCAACTTTTTCTTTGAATATCTTGAATTTGTCAAAAGCCTTAGATTTCTCTCTCAGATATGTAACCCACATCATCCTAGAAAAGTCATCAATAAAAATTATAAAATACCTTTCACGATAGAAATATCTTGTTCTTGTAGGACCACATAGATTTGTATGCACTAGATCAAACTTCACTTTTGCTGAGTAAGATTTTCTTTTAAAACTACTTCTAGTTGTTTTCCCCATTATAAATTCTCTATGCATGGTGTTACATTGTTTCACAATATTTGGTAGGTCTCTAACATCATTAGTCATACTTGCCTTCACAATATTATCAAAATTCACATGAAACAATCTTCTATGCCATAAGAAACTATCATCAACCTTCACAAAAAAACAAGAAGCCTTGGATGTATTTAATTCAAATACATTACCTCTCTATTTAGTACCAGATGAAATCAATTCTCTTGACTTAATTTTGATAGAGCATTTCCCATCAATGAATTTCAATTGATAACCTGTGTCTATGCCATAAGAAACTATCATCAACCTTTGCAACAAAACAAGAAGCCTTGGATGTATTTAATTCAAATACATTACCTCTCTATTTAGTACCAGATGAAATCAATTCTCTTGAATTACTTGTGATAGATCATTTCCCATCAATGAATTTCAATTGATAACCTTTGTCTACTAGTTGTCAAACACTGAACAAATTATGCTTAAGTCCACCAGCAAGTAACACATCCTCAGTATTAGTCTTTCCATCTAGAGAAGTAGATCCAACTCAAATGATAAGCTTAGGATTGTTGTCACCGAATCTCACAACACCACCATCATACTTGGTTAGCTTCACAAATTTATTTCTATCTCTAGTCATATGGTGTGAACAACCACTGTCTATGAAAAAAAATTTAGAGGTAAATTTCCTTCAAACTTACCCTTACATCTATTTTATCTTCTAGTGATTAGGGCCACAATTTCATCTAAATTTCTTTGTTCTTCCTGTATTTTTTCCCAGTCATCAACATATTCACCAAGTTCTTCTCTCAAGTCACTTCTACTGGTGCTTGCAGTCCCTGATAAAGACTTTTTATTTTTATGCACATTCACCTTAAATTCTATCTCAATTTTAGGTAATTAAACTCCTAGCTCTGCGACCTCAAAGGTAGTTAATTTTGCAATCAACATCTCCCTATTAAAGTTTGTTGTTAAAGGTATGATTTCCTCTATATCTTTCACTTTAGTCTTGTAGACAGGTGTCATAGATCTAATCATTTTTGCAATTACTTCATCTTCATTGTATGTGCCTCTAGAGTTTCTAATGTCAATAAAAACTTCTATAACTCTTTGTACATATGCTCTAATGTTCTCATCATCTTTCCATTTCAGATTTTCCATCCTTGTCTTCTAGTTATGCAACTTTTCCTTCTTAGTAAACTTGTTTCCTTCATATAGTGCTTCCAATCTTGACCAAATGTTATGTGCAGAATCCAAGTCTTTAACCTCTATGAATTCACCTTTAGAGAGTGCACTAATGAGTGCATCTATTGCAACTATGTTATAAGAAAAAAAATTATTTTCATCATCAATAGCTTTATCTAGTTCATCTTCAGTCTTGATGGGCTCATCCTTCTTTATAATGATCCAATAATCAATTCCCAAACACAACAAATGAGTTCTCATTTTCTTCTTCCAACTGTCAAAGTTTTTCAGGATCAAACTTTGGACTATCCTTCTTGTAGTATTCCATTTTAAGGATCACCTCAAGCTGTTAAGATTTCTCTCTAAGGACTAGAAGCTCTGATACCAATTGTTAGGAATAATAGTCCACCAACAAAAATGGGAGGGGGGGGTGAATCATTTGTGAGACAAATTATTAAACATTATAAACCAAAACTTTAATCCAAATGATAACACATTAAATGCAACACCATAACACAATCCTTTGTTGTTGATGAAACCCTGTTAAAGGTAAAAACCAGGTGGAAATTAGCACCCAAAAATAATGTACTCAGAGTAAAGTATCATTGCTAAAATATTTAGCCATGTTAGGAGTTGGTTAATTTGTATTACAGTACATATTCCATGTTAAATGAAAGACCCTTTTAGGAGTCAAGAGTAATAGTAGGATCACTGCCCAGGCACACTGCCTAAAGAAATATACAATCCATTAAATTGTATGATAGAAACTATATTTTCTTGATCAGTTCCAATCAAGTCTCTTAATCACAACCTTTTTCTCTACATCTAACATACTTTGCACTAAAAATCTCACAACTTCCACACTTGACAATTTCCACACATTACATTAAAGAAAACAACTTTATTTTATATAGATTTACAACAAGTAATTAGGTCGGCCAATTAAGACTTCCTCAATGCACAAATAATTAATTAACCCCTTGCTAAGATACACATAGTACCTATAAAAAGTAAACATTAATTACAATTCATCAAATATAATCTAAGATCTATAATCCACGCTTGCACTCCACAATACATGCTCCAACTCTAAAGTCAGCCCCAAATAGGTCTCTTCCAGAACACATCTTATTGATGATGTCACCAAGAGTCCTATGACCCAAGAATCATAAAAAACATTCCTTGCTATGCATTTTTCCATTCCCCAAGATTTCATATCATGAATCCATATTGCATGTAAGTTATCCGCAAAACATAGAGACTAACTATGTCAAAGATCACTGTCACAGTCTAGTACCCAATCTTCACTAAAACATCTCTAACTCACTTAATCTAGAATATTAAGCCATGTGACCTTAGCCATAAGTTCACAACACAAATCTGTACACATCACCATCTTCTCTTGTTCTTAATTAATCATGTAGTTACCCATACACTTCTATCAGTCATCAAGCAATAGAAATAACCAGTTTGTTCTGCCTCCATAGAAACATATGTTGACATCAATGACAAAACATGAATGCCAACAACATCAGAAACCAATTCCAATAGAAATGAGGGAAATAAATAGAGAGGTAAATTTTTAGGAAGACAACCACAATCTAGAGGGTGATTTCAAGAAAGAGGCACTATAAGGTTCTACTTTTGCAACCAAGAGGGGCACATTGCCAGTAGGTGTCCACACAAAGAAAGAAAAAGTAGTTTTGGAGAAAGAAGAAAAACCATGATTCAAGACAACTCTGACTGCTATAGTGTAGCTACCTTTAGGAGTGTGAATTCTCTTGATTCTTATGGTTACCTTGAGAGAGGAGAGAATCTTATGATGAGGATGACTCTCTTGAAGATCTCAATTAAACAAGAAACCCCTCAAAGAAAGTTCATTTTTCAGGACCACATACAAATATGGTGGGAAAGTCTACAAAGTCTTAATAGATTCAGGTTCAACAAATAACTTTGTGTCCATGGAGATTGTAGAGAAGCATAAGTTGAAGAGGATACCACATCCATGTCCCTACAAGGTATCATGGCTAACTCAAGGAAACCAAGCTATTGTGGAAGAGTATGCTTGGGTAGAGTTCCAAATAGGGACCTACAAGTTCAATTTGTTTTTTGACATAGCTAGGATGGATGGTTGTCATATATTTTTTTGGAGGCCTTGGCAATATGACCTCCAATCTCACCATGATGGAGTGAGAAACACATACACCATAGTCAAAGATGGGAAGAACATTGAGTTGTTGCCTTTGGTTGAAAATGAAAAAGAATCCAAGACCAAGGAGGCTAAAGTGACGTTGATGGAGAGAAAGGAATTATTGAAGGAATTAAAAGAAGGAGGATTATGTTTTTTTTTTATCCCTATTTGTAAGGAAAAACTTGCAGATATTGATGGTGATGGAAGAAAGAATAGAGAACGGTTGGTGTCATACAAAGTTCAAGAGCTTCTAGAAAAATACATAGGGGTTATTTCTCAATGTATGCCTAAATAACTTCCTCCTATCAGAGATGAAAGTGACTGCATTGATTTAATTCCTAGAGCAACATTTCCAAATAAAGTTGCATATAAGCTTTCCCCACAACAAAATGAGGAGATGTCTACACATATTGCAATATTTCTTGATTCAAGGATGATTGGAAAGAGTCTCAGTCCATGTGTAGTACTAGCAGTCCTTGCATCAAAGAAGGAAGGTACTTGGAGGCTTTGTGGTTCTCATAGAATAGAATAGAAGATCTTTTGGGTTGTTTGGGGGCTCTAAATTTTTTTAAAAATTTGATATTAAAAGTGGGTACCATTATATTAGAATAAGGCATCGTGATTAATGGAAGAGTACTTTTAAAAATAATGAGGGCTTTTATGAATGGAAAGTTATTCCATTTGGCTTATCAAATGCACCAAGAACATTTATCAGGTTAATGAATGAGGTTATAAGTGAATTCATTGGGAAGTTTATCATTATGCACCTGGATGATATACTGATATTTAGCAGGACAAAGGAAGAACACCTAAAATACTTAGAGATGGTTTGAGGAGGTTACATAAGAAGAAATTAGTGATCAATTTGGACAAGTGTTTGTTCATGCAAGAGGAGATCATATACTTGGGATTTGTTATCTCATAGGGTGAACTCAAGATGGATCAAGACAAGGTAAAAAAAATCTATCCTAACCTGGCCCACACCTAGAAATTTGAATGATGTTAAAAGTTTTCATGGGCTTGTAACCTTTTCTAGGAAGTTCATAAGAGCGTTCAGTCATATTTATGAACCTATGTTGAATACTATTAAGGGGGGGGTAAAAATTGCAAGTTGATGTGGACACATGCAACAGATGAGTCTTTCAAAGTCATTAAAAAGAAAGTAGCAGAACAACCAGTACTAGCCCTAAAAAATTTCAACAAAGTGTTCCAAATAGAATGTGATTATAGTCATGTCACCATAGGGGCTATATTGAGTCAAGAGGGGAGATTAATAGCCTTCTCTAGTGATAAATTGAATGAAGATAAACAAAATTACTCATCCTATGATCTTAAAATATATGTGTTGGTTCAATCACTAAAAAAATGGAGACATTATCTACTCCCTAAAGAATATGTGGTGTTCACTGATAACCAATCCCTTAGCTTCATTAATATCTAAGAAAAAATGAGTCATACAAATATGAAGTGGGTAGAGACCCTATAAGAATTTACCTTCACATTGAAACACAAGAGAGGGGTATCTAATAAGGTCATTGATGCACTAAGCATAAGGGTGATTAATTTATCTCAGATATAGTTGGAAAGTGTGGGTATTGACTCTCTAAATAACATGTATGAAAATGATGAAGACTTTGGTGAAGTATATAAATATTTCTCTAACCTTAATGATATATACAATGTGGAGATTTCTAACTTCCTGTTGCGGGAAGGTTTTCTTTTCAGATGTGGAAAAATTTGCATTCCAAAATGTTAAATGAGGATGAACATAGTAAATGAGAAACATAGTGGAGCAATGGCAGGGTGCTATGGGTTGGATAAGATCCTTGAGTTGGTAAGGAGACACTATTTCTGGCCTAAAATTCAAGTAGATGTTAGAAGGTATATGAAGACATGTTTTGTTTGTCAAAAGAGAAAAGGGAATTCCTCAAATGTGGGGCTATATCTGTTGGAAGTACAATAATGGGAAAAGAAAGATACTAAGAGGGGGGGGGGTGAATCAGATCTTAAAACTTAACCACTTAAAACAACTTGATCCACATTCATACATATATGAATTTAACCTAACATCAAATATCATTAATAACATGAAATATACAACTCATAACACAAAATTTTGTTAACCCAGAAACCCAAATAGGTAAAACTGGGGTGGGGATGACACCCACAAAATCTTCACTACTACAGCAATAAAGTGTGCCTAATAGGGCTACAAGAGTTTGATTGCAACATGCAATCTACCTGGTTAAAGGTTTGTTTGGTTAAGAACTAAAGATCATTACAATCTACCTTGTTAAAGGTTTTCAACTTACAGTAAATTAAGCACTCTGCTAAGAGATTAAAAACAGTCTGCTAGAACTACTCTGTTAAGAGATTTTACCTGATACACCTATTAGAATGTTCCAAGTAGTGAACCTTCATTATGCACTCAGATGCTGATGATGGATATGCTCTATCTAATACCTTTTGTGATCTCTCAATCTGATATGTCTTTACTCTACTTTTCACTGCTCTGTTATTCTGCTTGATCTAGGCTTCTTCTAAAAAATGACTAACTGTTCTCTCATGAACACACAACCCTCTCTGTATATCTCTTTCTCATTCATTTGTTTTAGGGTTACAAGCAATCTTATTATATCTTTTCAAATCTGGCAGCGAGATCTTGATCAACGATCAAGATCTATTGTTTATGCCTCCAATGCATACTGATTTCCTGATTGGCTGCATGCCATGCATAGTATAAAATAATTAAATGTGAAATTAACTCAGTAGACAAATATTAAATGTGTACAAATGTTGGCCCAAATCTCATACAAGTTGGCCTAAACCATTTACATCAAAGTTTGAATTAATCCTGAGATGTATGCAAAAACTGCTCTACTTGGCACTAAACATCTTTGTCACTCAACACTTAATATTCTACTCGGCTTGACATGATGTAACTCGGCAACCTGAAACTTTCTCATAAATTTTTCTCAGCCTTGAATGTTTAGCTTGGCCATAGTGATAACCAACTAAAAACTACCTAAGTAAATGACTAAGTGTAGGTCAAACTTAGGGATTAACAATCTCCCCCTTTGCTATTAGTGGAAAAAACACACTTATCGTTACAATTCATTCCATCCAAAATGTTTCCTAAGTACATATTGTACTCCCCCTAGCAATGTACATCATACTACATACAAAACTTTACATAGTATACATGCCTTCAAAAAAAATATTTACATGGATACCTGTATTGATCTCCTTATGTTGTATCCTTGTCAATCCTCTCAGATTCCCCCTTGTTTTTATCATTTATTTTAGATGGGGTCAAGTTATACTTGTCCAAAAAATGTTTATGAAGTTGTAAGGTGGACGCAAATGTAGAGTCCCAACTATCCTTGACAAACTTCATAACTTCTATTTTCACTTCTAGCTCGACAGCTAGATTAACTAAGCTTTCTGCAGTGGAGAGATGAGAATCTCTCTTAACCAATTCATTTGCAGATGAAATTTATTTCTGAATGACCTCCAGATGAGGTATCGGACTTGTCTAAATAGTAATCAATTTGATCCTAATCTGACCATCTTTAGCCATGAGCTCAACTATGCTCCTTTGTGCATAAGTCAACCTATTAAAATGTAAGGAGCTAGTGCTAGCATCCATACTCAGTGAATTTCCAGTTGACTTGAGGTCTAGCTGCAATTTTTCTAAAGCCTGTAGATTATCCTTTGTGAAGAATTCAACATAAGATAACCTCTGATACAAAGAATAAACATTTGTTTCAACTCCCTCTAAAATTTCTACAGAGAAGAAAGTTCCATCAATTTTACCACAATATCTCCTGAGATTTTTGCTAGTACCTTGTTCTCAAATTGCCTCTCGGACCATTGCAACATCTTCACATTAGCTTCAATATTGTCATCATTTACCTTTTGTACAATATGAACTAACTATTCAAGAATAGGAGCTTGAGGTTTTTCATCTTCCATTTCAAAAGCCTTTACAAATATATCTTTTATGTCATGTAGCACTTGATTTTGCTTTTGCTCCCTTTTCAGTTCCTCCTATCTTTTCTTCCTCTTAAGTAGCTCTTGAAGAGTCTCAATTTGTTCATAAGAAAAAACATTGGGATCCCAAGGTGGAATCACAATAACTTCATCTAATGTGACATCAATAATTGGAGACTTCTTCCTCATAACTTTCCTCTTCTTAAATTCAGGTGAACTACTGCTCGACTTTGTTTCTACATTACTTTTTCTAGTTTCATTAGTGTTCACCATTGCATCTTTCAGTTCAGTCAAAATTGCTTGCTGATCAGGAATGCTTCCTGTCTTAGTTCCAATGGGAGTTGATGATGTAGAGTGTGGTAGATCAACCAAAACTTGCACTGCCTCTTTCTCTTTAGGCTCATTGTTAGTATCTCTTATCTCCTCACTACTATCTAGAACTAATTTTACAACCTCCAAAATAGGTGAATGTTGTACAATTACCTCTTGTTCAATTGTTTTCTCCATTTTTGCTTCTTCTCGAGCATCCTTATCATCAGATTCCTTTTGAGTTCTCTCTTCATCAGCCTTAGTTTCCTTAATAGGTGATTCTATAGTTGAGTCTCTCGACTCATCCTGACCCTCGGCATCCAGATTGCTAGAGTCACTAATTGTCACATCAATTGGACTGTCAATAGTCAGATCTACAGTGTTAGCTATCTCTATTTGTTCTTGTGCTTTTGTTCCAGTCTTCTCAAGCTTAGTAGAAATGTGAACTATTGATTTCTATGGTACAGGGGTGGATTCAATGTCTTTATCCTTCAGCTCAGATGTTCCTTCATCAGTTTTCTTCTCTTTTGGAGCAATCAATCCAAAAACTTCCTTCCAAATCCTAGTACTCTGCTATACTATTCCTTCAATATCATTCTTCAAAATAGTATAGCCTCTCTATTTAGGTATAAATTTATTCTTATACTCTTCAAAAAAAATTTCTCTTTGTTTCTTGGTTAGCTCAGGAATGACTTGAGCTAATGTGCCTTCCCTTATCTGTCTTTCAGTTGTGAGTACAAATTCCCATTTTCCAGAGAGAAAAATATACAACTCACTCGGCACATTGGTTCCTATTGCTTTAGGAGTTAACTTGAAATTACACATCATGTCTAGAAGAGCTTCCTAAACCTTATGCTTGTCTTCTACCTTCAATTTTTCATACCTGATAAACTCAAAACTAGATAACCCTGCAAAATTTCTCAAGTTCTCACATATCTCATTAATATCTGTGGGTTTTTTGAATGGTTCTATTGGTATGTTGCTAGGTTCATCAGTTTCTATTTTGTCTTCATCACTTTTTGGATCCAAATGCAGTTTCCTTCTTGGTCTCTTAACTTGTAGGTTTGGCACACCCTTTGTTGCAAATTTTTTCTTCGATCTAGAACTACTTTCTCCAATCTTCTTTACATAAATTTTTTTTTCTCTACTGGTGATGTGGGAGTAGATTCCCTTGTCCTTGGATTTTTTGCAATGGGAGGGGTAACTCTAGGTTTTTCTTTACTCGGCTTGGTTACCTTGGCTACTTCTGGTCTCTTTCCGTTTGCTTTAACAGTAATCTCTTCTTTAAATTCACTGAATTCTACTTCTTGTTCCTCAGATACATCTTCTCCTTGTCTAGTAGAAATTTCTAGAGATGCGTCCTCTAGCTCCTCATCACTCGGCAAGCCAACCATCTTTTTCAGATCTTTCACAATATTTTTCCTCTTTCTTTCCATGGTTCCTGCATTAAGATTCATTGAAATCTTTGCCTTTGCTTCATCATAATTTTTGAATCTTTTAGCTTTTTTATCAATATCCTCTGCTAGGAGTGCTATGATAGCTACTGATGCTTCATCAATCTTAACTTAATAGGGAAATGGATCTAGCCATGATACCCTAGGTGTCATAGCCTGAATATAGGTGTAATCTGTATCAACTAAGAAACATATCTTTTCATAGTGCTTCTCCACAAGTGGATTGGGAATTCTGGTCCTCAACCTCATTCTCTTTTAAATTCCACAAAATAATTTCCCATAATACTATTGAAATTATTGCCTAATTGCTGAATACATTCACTAATCTATAAAGTGATGGGTCTGTCCTTCTTCCAAACAATATTTCCTAGTGTAGGAAATGACTTATGTACATAGAATAATATACACATTAAAAAAGAGCCAAAATTACATGATGAGATTTTGGCTTTCCTGATTGATAGTAAGTTCTTGGCTAGTTGTGTCAACTGTAGCTTGGCAAGGTCATAGGTGTGATTCTTTTTTACTATCTTCCATGCCTGGTCCATGGCTGTACAGAGAACACTATCCAGTCAGCTCAACTGATAGAACTTGTGTGCAATCACTCTCACTCCAAAGTCAAGTTCTAATTCTTCAATTATAGAGATGGTCATACCTCTGTTGTTCCAGATAGCTCTAGTGTTAGCTTCTATCTCTTCTTTATTTTGATCTCGCATGGTCCACTTACCACTGATAATAGGATATCTAGTAACTCGATGAATAATATCTTTTGTGATCTTTATTGGTCCACTATCTAGCCACATATGCATATTATGAACTTGGCTTAGGACAACCTTAATCCATTCATCCTTGAATTCTGTCAAAAAATCTAGGGCACAAGTTAACCCTTTGTCGGCTAAATGCTTGAATTTGTCTTTCAGAATTCCATTTTCACATAACTTGTCATAGGATTTTCTCAATTTTCTATCACCCACTTCACCAATTTTAACCATGTAAGAAGATCTAACATCATGAATCATGAGTACCTTTGGTGGGATCGATGAGAGGGCTCCATTGAAATCACTTAGAATTGTGCTTTTGAGAACGGCACAAAAGTTTGGTGGTGCGCATGCATCACTCCTTACTAACTTAATTTGATTCAGATCCTCCTCCATTCCCTTAGCTGGTTTGGAAGAACTTGCAGCCATAATCTCTTGAAGTTAGAGTTCAAGAATGAAGAATAGAGTACCTCAGCAAGCAATCACTTTGCACTGTTAAAATTAGGGTTGCTGACGGCATGCTGACGAAATTATCAAGACAAAATTTGCTAAGATCAAATTCTGTAACTTCTTCGATCGCATGTGAATGCTAAAAATCATAAGGTAAAATGAAGAAAAGACTGTTCATCCTTATATAGACTCAAAAGGTCAAGATAGGTAAGCAATAAATTTTTTTCCTATTAGGTTAGTGCAAGCTAGTTGTCATTAGCCGACTAACACAACTTGCATACCACTCGGCTTACTATACTCGGACATCACAACTTACTTGACCAACCAACTTGGCACCTATAGTGAAGATACCTCTTCTTGGCACTTGCCACAAACATGTCCTAGTACATCTTAATAAATGTAGATATGGACTTTGGCACATTTACATATTAGGAATTGATGTAAGATTTGCAATTTAAATGTAGTTCCTTACATACCTCTATAGCTCAGTTAGAGATGGTGTGATCCCCTGATCCATTGGATTGAGTGACCTTGGCTTCAGTGGATTCACTGCTACTCGGCTCTATTTTCCTTACCCATGTTCGATTCATTTGTGCTCTTATTTCTTCAACAGTAGGATCAGGAACTCTTGTCCTACACTCTCTCTTAATGTGACCTATCTTCAAACAACCAAAACAGACTAAGCTTCCATTCATCCAACTCTTAGATTTCCCTCTTACATGTGTCTTTAAGCAATCGTCAGGTGCATGTCCATATTCTTCACAGTAATGAAAAATATGCCTTGTATTATAATCCTAGTTGTAAGTGTTGCCTTTATTAGATGCTTTTGTTTGTGTCTTTGATGTCCATTACTATTTAGCATTAGATCTATAGTCTTGTGCCTTATGACCATGTTTCTGACACTTGTAACAATAACCATTAAATCTTGGTTTTGGGGGTGCATCACTTGCTTCAGCCCAATATTCATGTGCTTTATGTCCAAATATCTTGCAATTAAAACAATAACCATTAAACTTAGGTTTAGGATTGGACTTACCTTTCTTGCTTCAACAAATGTTTTATGTATGACCTAGTTTTCCACAATAGTGGAAAACAGGATTGTTGTGCTTTGTCTTTGCATTCCTCCTTTCACCATTCTTAGATGACTCTCCTTTCTCAGAAGATGTCTTTGGTTCAGTGTGACCTAATCTAGAAGAATCTTTTGACCTTCTTGATGCTTCCATCAGATTCCCAAAATGAGTCAAAGCTTCATTAGGCTTATTCAACCTTTCAATAAGTTCCTTCTCAGATCTCAAATCATCTTTCAATTGATTGTTCTCAGATATCAGATTTATCATTTCCATATCTTTCCTACTAATCTCCTGATTTGCAAGTAGCAGTTGATTTTCCATGTCAACTTGATTGATTGTCATCATCTGCACATCATGTGTCCTTTCATCAAGGATGAAAATTATCACTCTTTTGTCTTCTTCTGCCATATCTTTGTCATCTTTAGCTTTCTTCTTTTGTTCCACTACTTCACATAGTCTCACTGTCCACATTTCTTGTTCTCTTTTCAAGTTTTTGACTTCTTCACATAGTGCATTTTTCTTTTCCAGTAGATCTACAATTGCTGCATCGCTCTTAGTAGATTCTCCATTCTGAAATAGATTTGCAGTGTCATCTTCCTAGTAATGAGTATCATTCATTTTTTTGGCCAAATATTTCCTAGTTGTTAATGATTTCTTCAATTTATGTCTTGCTATCTCAAGCTGATGTAATGCTAGCTAGATCTCAATCTTCTGATTTTTAATGAATTTACCCAACTTGTAAACCTCCATCTCAAGATCTATTCTCACAAGCTGATTAAAAGCTTTTGTAGGTGAACTATGCTTTGATACCAATTGCTGGAAGTAAAATAATGGAAAAAGAAAGATACTGAGAGGGGGGTGAATCAGATCTTAAAACTTAACCACTTAAAACAACTTGATCCACATTCATACATATATGAATTTAACCTAACATCAGATAGCATTAATAACATGAAATGTATAACTCATAACACAAAATTTTGGTAACCCAGAAACCCAAATAGGTAAAAATGGGGTGGGGATGACACCCACAAATCTTCACTACTGTAGCAATAAAGTGCGCCTTTTAGGGCTACAAGAGTTTGATTGCAACATATAATCTACCTGGTTAAAGGTCTATTTGGTTAAGAACTAAAGATCATTACAATCTACCTTGTTAAAGGATTTCAACTTACAGTAATGTAAGCACTCTGCTAAGAGATTAAAAATAGTCTGCTAGAACCACTCTGTTAAGAGATTTCACCTAATACACCTGTTAGAATGTTTCAAGTAGTGATCCTTCATTATGCACTCAAATGCTGATGACGGATCTGTGCAATCCAATGCCTTCTGTGATCTCTCAATCTGATATGTCTTTACTCTGATTTTCACTTTTTTTTTATTCTTCTTGATCTAGGCTTCTTCTCAAAAATGACTTACTATTCTTCTCTCATGAACACACAACCCTTCTCTGTATATCTCTTGCTCACTCATTTTTTTTAAGGGTTAGAAGCAATCTTATTATATCTTTTCAGATCTGGCAGCGAGATATAGATCAACGATCAAGATCTATTGTTTATGCCTCCAATGCATATTGATTTCCTAATTGGCTCCATGCCATGCATAGTATAAAATAATTAAATGCAAGTTTAACTCAGTAGACAAATATTAAATGCGTACAAATGTCGGCCCAAGTCTCATACAAGTCAGCCTAAACCGTTTACATCAAATTTTGAATTAATCCTGACATGTATGTAAAAATTGTTCTACTCGGCACTAAACATATCTGTCGCTTGACACTTAATATTCTACTCGGCTTGGCATGATGTAACTCGGGAACTTGAAACTTGCTCAGTCTTGAATGTTTAGCTCGGCCACAGTGATAACCAACTAAAAATTGCCTAAGTAAATGACTAAGTGTAGGTCACTAATCATCAACAAAACTTAGGGATTAACAATACCAACCATTTCCAATCCCATCCAGACCTTGGGAGAGAGTGAGCATGGATTTCACTATGGGGTTACCAAGAACACAAAAGCGATTTGATAGTATCTATGTAATAGTTGATAGGTTCAATAAAATGGCACATTTCTTGCCATATAAAAAAACAAATGATGCTTCCGACATTCTAGGACTCTTCTTCAAGGAAGTAGTAAGAATCCATGGCTTCCCTTTAAACATAGTGTCAGATAGAGATGTAAAATTCATTGGTCATTTTTGGAGGACTCTATAGAAAAAGTTGGGGACAAACTTGTCTTTTTCATCAGCCTACCATCCTCAAATGGATGGAAAGAAATAAGTGGTAAATAGGACCCTTGGAAATATGTTGAGGTGTCTCATAAGGGAACATGGGGAGAAATGGGATGTGTCTATGTGTATTTATTATACTTGCAAGCTGCAACACAACACTTCAATATGTCATTGAATTAGTGATAAAAACATGAAATATGAGAGGAAAAGTGCATAGAAATCACTAAAAGTGACATATTGCTTCATATCTAAGAAGAGTATGATAAATGCTATAATTTCTCTCAGATTATACATAAATTAGTGACATATTCAAGCTTAGAATGAAATATTTAGGTAAAATAAAAACTAAATGTAAATGCAAAGCTCATTTTAGTACTCCAAAAGGAAAGATTATGAAATTACAAGAATGTTGAGCTAAAATGCATTTAGATTTCTAAGAAAATAGAGAAGCATAAGTTTGCAAATGAAGTTCTAAAATTAGGGGCCCATTGAGCTCAAAATTAATTCCTTTTATAGAAGAATTTGAGGAGTGAGAGGTCAAGATTGATTTGTGAAGAGAGGTGGAGATTGAATCTTTGGTGATCCATGTGAGGTGATCCAAGTGATTTAACTCTAAGAACTATTTCCACTGCACAGCTCTGTCATCCAGATGTCAAGCGTGGAACTGCTTCAAATGTAAAGTATTAATGGGATCAAGAAGATCATCTCCCTCAGGTGTAGCTAATTGATAAGCTCCAGTCCTAAAAGTTGTTGAAATAACAAAAGGCCCCAGCCAGTTGGGTTCAAACTTGCCCTTTTGTTCTCTGTTTGGCTGATTTTTAGGATTCTCTCTTAGAACAAGATCCCCCACTTGAAATTTCCGTGGCTTTACCTTCTTGTTGTACCCTTTTGACATTATTTTCTAGTACACTTTGAGATGATTGAATGATTTTTGTCTGCGCTCATCTAGTAGTTCCAGTGCATGAACCCTATTAATGTGGTATTGTTCATTTGTAACAAGACCTTGGAGAGATACTCGCAAAGATGGAATTTCTACTTCAATGGGGAGCACTTCTTTTGCGCCATAGACTAGAGAAAATGACGTGGCTCCTATTGGTGTTTGGATAATTGTTCTATAGGCCCATAGTACTAGATTTAGTTGCAAATGCTAGTCTCCACCAGACTTACTCATAGTTCTATGTAATATTTTTAGAATGTTCTTGTTTGAAGCTTTAGCTTGTCCATTACCTTGAGGATAATAGATTGAAAAACAATGTTGAGTGATATAAAAGTGTGTACAAAGTTCCTCAATATCTTGGTTTTTGAACTGACCCCCATTGTCTATTACAATAGAAGAGGGTATCCCATACCTACAAATGATGTAGTTCAAGATGAACATAGAAACTTTTTTTCTAGTGGTTTTGATCAGCGACACGACCTCGACCCACTTAGTGAAATACTCAGCGGTCGTAAAGATGTACTTGTGTCAACTTGAAGAAATAGGATAAATCTATCTAATAAGATCAAAGGTCCATTGCTGAAATGACCAATGTGTTATAAAAGGTATGAGTTCTCTGGCTGGAGCATGGATAAGGTTTCCATGTGTTTGACATTTGTGACATGTTTTAGAAATTGCACGACATTTTTTTCTATTGTAGGTCAATAGTATCCAACTCTTAATAGTTTCTAGTTCAATGAAAAGTTATTCGAGTGCGATCCACATACACCTTCGTGAACCTCCTTTAATGCATGGTTAGACTCTTTGTAATACCCACCTCTTAGTTTTCTTTTCAATTTCAGATGCCGAATTCTTTTAGGCATTTTTATGTTTGTGTGGTTTATTTCAGTTGATCTTGAGGATATTTATGTGTTGCATTTCATTATGTTTTGAATCTATTGCTATTATGTTATATCTCCTGTTTATATGTAATTTATGATTATTTGATGATGCTTATGTATATGTTAGGATTTTATTTGGATTATGGGTTTTCTGAAAATACTGACCCTCAAATTCTATATTATATATGCATGTATGTTCGTCTTTATGATGACATGTTTGCAGGTACCAGGCTACGTCTTCCCTAAATTGGCAGGAGTGAGAGTGCCCTATCACAATATCTCAATGGTAAGAGAGGGGAGATAGTATTCAGGTCCAAATCCTACCCTAAACCTAATTGTCCTAAGTATTGGACAAATATCAGTTTGACTACCCTACTCGGATTCGTCTAGTTGACGTGAATTCGTGGACCCTATCCTTATGTCTGTTTGAGTTGATTTTGTTGATTTCAGTTGAGTGCTTTGATATTTGTGTGATTTATCATGTGATTTATTTAATAGAATATTGTTGGAATTAATTATTAAATATAGGGTATTTAATTAATTGAAAATTAAATTAAATACCTATGTTTAATTAAAAAGTTAATTAAAGTGCAATTATTGAATATTAATATTTAATTGATATTTAATTGGAAATTAGAGTAAATATGCTTTTATGCATTATTAAATAATTAAATATTTGAGTGCATGGATAAGGTTGTGTTTTAAATATTTAATCTATTTAATATATTATTTAATTAATTACATGTGCATGATTTTGTTGAAAAAGTATTTTCAAACTCAAAGATTTCAACTTGATTTGAGGATTCAAAGTTGAGTTGTGGAATTAAAAGATATTTTTAATTATTTAATTATTTAATTGTGATTTTCTTTCAATCTCAAGTGGAATTTTTTTAGGGATTGACAAAGTGTGTTTTCATTAGGGTTTGCATGTTTAGGAGAAATTGAATTCCTTTAGGAGGGAATTTGGGTTCATTTGGATGAAGGGGTTTTGGAGTTTTTGGGAGAGCTTTGTGTGTTCTTGGCTTTTTGGAGAATTAGGGATTTTTGTGGTTTCATGTTGGATTGGAGATTTGGTGTGATTTCATGGTTTGCATGTGCTTAGATCCTCGTGGTTTCCAGATTTGTGGTTGATTCATGCTTGGAGGTTTCAAGGTTTTACAATCTTCAAAGGCATAATCTCAGTTTTTCTTGCATTGGATTTGAGGTAGGTTTTGTGATCCCTAAAATGGTTTCAATTTTGCAATTATGTGGTTTTCTATGTTTGATTAGATGCATGTCGATTCTTTATGGTTTATAGGAGTTATTTAGTCTTTCTGTGATTTTGGGTATTTATTAAATCTTTAGATCTGAATTTTCTATCATTTCCTAGAAATTGGCATAATACAGTTATGTTGTCCAATTTTTGTAGGAAAATTCGTTGTATAACTCCTAGAAAAAGATAAATTAATTTGCCTATAGTTCAACTATTAAGTTTGAGAAAAACAAATCATCCTATGGAGAAAGAAATTCATTTTGGGTTAAAAAATACAATTAGGTTTAAAATTATCTCTCTGGATAAAAATATAGTCATTGGAAAATTACACAGTCAAAATTATGAATTACCCAGAAAAATGACAAAAGATGAATTATTAGTCAATCTTGTTTGAAACCTTATGCTTTGTGGAATAAATTAAGTTTATTTTTATTTACACAGTAAAAAAAATACCCCTGAGAGAGATGCTTTTCTTGGTTTTGCTTCCGTAATTCAGGATATTTTTTTTATTTAAAAAATTAATTTTTTTAAAAATTATATTCCATCGCCTATGCTATTTGTTTTAGAAAGTTTTAAAAAAATATATACAAAACAAATTAATAAGTTAAAGTTATGTGGGGAGGGGGCCACCACATCCCCTTTTTCCCCCACGCGCTATACTCTAAGCGCATGCCTAAGGCCTATGTGTGCATGCTTCCCTAAGAATAGGAAGGGGACTACGTGGGTCACCACTCCCCACACAACTCTATTCCCTTTCCTTTGTCATGCGTTAAAAAGTGTTTAAAGTTAAGTTTTTCTTTTATTTAAAATTTTTTCCTTTTAGTATATTTAAAGTTTGCGTTTTGTTTTTAAAGCATGGTTTTTAGTTTTAAGTTATTTTATTTTAGTTTAGTTTAATTTTAATTTTAATTTAGTTTTAGTTTTAGTTAGTTTCAAATTTTATAATTTATTTTTTATACATATATTAAAATTAACTTTAATTTAAAGTTAAAGTTTATCTTAATTTAAGTTAATGTTATTTATATTATTAAAGTTTATTGAAATTTAGTTTAATTTAATATTATCTAGTTTAATTTTAAATTAAATTAGTTTTATTTTAATTAATTTGTGGCATGTGTATTTAATGGGGATTATATTAGGAATAATTAATTTATATTATTATTAATTTATAAATGAAGGAGGGTTTTATTTTATCATTGTTTATAAATTAATTGTTATAAATCATCAATTTTTATGGTGTAAATTAGATAATATTAGAGGTATTATTGGGCGACTTTTATTAATGCTTATGTTGCACCTAGGATTTTGTAATTTTATAATTATAGCTGGAATGGTAATTATTCCATAGATTTATTTATATGTAGAATTTATAAATAAATTTATAGGGATTGTTAACGTTCACCTGTATTGAATATTTAATTATTCTTGAATAGTAATTTTTAATGGATGAATGAATTTGCATAATTAGGATGTTATAAATTTGTTTATCTCAATGTTATCACTAGATCGATTTAATGTATTCGGAATATGTATTTATTATGCCATGATGTGTTTTGGGTGCGTGATGAAATGAATTATATATTCTTTTATGTTACCATGTTTTTCGGGTATCTATTGGGTTAGATGACCATTAGGGTGTAAAGCCAGAGGTTTTGGGGTTTTGATTTCTGTATGGTATCTTGTATGAAGTCAATTTGTGTTTCTGTGGTGATGTCATGGTCCTGATTTCTTACACCCTGACCTGATTCAGATATGATGTGCTTTATGGTTTTATAAGGATACTATGGTTATGGTTTGGTTATTGAGAACATATGTGCTCCTGAATGGGTAGGTTGTGATTTGAGAACCAAGTATACCTCCATGTTTTGATTACGAGCCTAGGTAGGTTAACTAAGTGTATAGAGGGGAAGTGGCTTGCAATGGGTCCAGGGCCCTAAGAGGTTACTACGGTATCCCATTGACAAGTTACTTAATAACTGAAAAATATGAAATATTAAGGGGTTTAAAATGTACTAATAAGATAACTGAGCCTCCACCCATGCCTTGAGTTTACTACATGCTAGGATGGGAGAGTTGGGATCCTTGTCTTCACGAAAGGATTACTGAGCCACATAGAGTCACTTGGGGGCCAGTGTCCAAGAGGGACTACTAGGGTTATCTCAAGGGTAGACTTATGTGATGACACTTCCCTATATATAGCTTAGGTTATCCTACATGCGTCGGTTACCTTTGGGACTATTTAATATTCCTTATTATGGTTTAGTAAACTTATAGGATCTTCCTATGCATTTCAGTATGATGTCATGTATACCTTGGTGTTGTCTTCTTGTTGTATACCCCGTGTGAGTGGGCCTGTTACTATATCCTCAGCACGGTGGGAGTGGAACTTTGGTTCTACGCGGTCGGGTGGTAGTGATTCTTATTACCATTGAAATTTTGAGTGATTCTTCTTCATGCTTGGATGATCATTGTTGCAGTTTCATCTTGTTAGTCTTTTGGAGACTTGTTCAGTTACATGAGTTGTGTACTTGTACCATATGTGGATATTGGTTATCATCCTTTGGAGGATGCATTGTATTGTTTTATTATTTATTATTACATACCCTACGACTTATGCAGTGGATGTTGATTAGGTTGTATACCTTTGGTATCAGATGTATATGTAATCTTTTATTATGAGATGTATGTTACTGGATTCATTTGATGTATCCTTTATGTTAGTTCTTTTTAATTGTTATTCATAGATTATTATGCTTAAGTAATTCTACATCAAGGAACCCTGGAGAAATGTTATCTTTGTTGATTTTTACTTACGTGTATGTCATGTACTTCATTGTGTTGCTTCCGCATTGTTATCATTATTGTTTGTAAACATTTTAAAAAAATTTATCCTGTTAACTTAGTGTCATGATTAGGTTAGTTCACCTGGGTTCCCTAGCGGGGCATTACATTCTTCTTGTTCTAAACACCTAATAAGTGTACCATAAGACCTCGTCTATATAATATAGTAGCGATGAGGAGATAACGTGATTCTATCCTAATTAAAGATCATTTTTAATTCCTTGATAGGCCATTACGTAAGGTTTGATCAGTAAGATAAGAAATTATTTTGGCATATCAGGATTGGTCTTGGGCATTTAAGGCACAAATCACTTGGGATTCAGGTGTATCAAAGGTGGGAAAGGATAATTCTTCCACCAAGAAGTCATAGAGAAATTGATGTTCTTCTAGTTGTAACATGGTCGATGCTAGCGTAGCTGTAGCATCTACAACTTTATTTTCCATTCTTGGAATCTGTTGAAATGTGATGAAGACAAAGTACTTTTTCAAATCTTCTACCAGCTATTTGTAAGGAATAATTTTCTCATCTTTTGTCTGATAATCACCATTTACTTGATTGATAATGAGATGAGAGTCACCATACACATGTAACTCTATAATTTTCCATTCCATAGCAAGCTTGAGTTTGTTCACCAATGCTTCATATTCTGAGATGTTATTTGTGCATGGAAACATCAGTTTATATGTCTTAGGTATCTTATATCCTTGAGGAGTAATAAATAATACCCCTACTCCAGATCCTTGTTGTGTGAAAGAACCATAAAAATACATCTTCCACGGATATTCAGTTAAGTGCATGATTGTCTCATCTGGAAGTTAAATTATCAAAGGTGCATTATCTTGCAATGGTGAATCAGCTAGTTGATCTGCTATGACTTGTCCTTTAATCACCCTTCTGTCTACATTCTCAAAATCAAATTCAATTAGAATCAAGACCCATTTTTCTAGTCTTCCTATTAATGTTGTTTTACTCAAGAGGTATTTGAGAGGATCAATTTTTACAATAAGTTTCACTGTATGGGAGAGCACATAGTGTCTCAACTTCTGGGATGCAAAAATAAATACTAAGAAAGATTTTTCAATGGTACTATAGTTGAGTTCATAAGACACCAAGGTTCTACTAATGTAATAAATCACCCTTTCCTTTTTTTTCATCCTCTTATACTAGCAATACTCCAAGCGATGTAGCCGTAGCTGAGATATAGAGTAGTAATGGTTTTCCATGAATAGGCACTGTGAGAATAGGAGTAGCCAAGTAATCTTTTAATTCTTTGAAATTGTTTTCACAATGCTCATCCCATTTGAAAGTAACACCTTTATGTAGCAATTTTGTCAAAGGTTGCACTCTATCGGCTAGTTGGGACATGAATCTCCTGATGGACTGAAGTCTTCCTTGAAGCATTCTCATTTGACTGATATTGCGAGGAGGTGACATTTCCATTATAGATTTTACCTTTTCTGGGTTCACCTCAATTACTTTAGATGATACAATAAACCCTAAGATTTTCCCTGATTGGACTCCAAATGCACATTTCTTTGGATTAAGCCTTAGTTGAAATTGCTCCATTTGATCTAGTATCTATCTCAAGTCTTCAATGTGAGTTGTTCTTATTTTTGACTTGGCTAATGTATCATATACATAGTCCTCCATGTTTTTTTATATCATGTTGTGGAAGATTGTTTTCATAGCTTATTGGTATGTAGCGCCAACATTCTTGAGCCCAAATGGCATGATGTTCCAGCAAAATGTTCCTCATGCACATGTAAACGTTGTAGTTTCTTAGTCCCCAGGAGCAATCTTAATTTGGTTATAACCCAAAGAATCCATCCATGAGTGAATACATATGATATCCCACTATGAGATCTATAATCATATCAATATTTGGCAATGGGAAATCATCTTTAAGAAAAACTTTGTTTAAGTCCCTAAAGTCTATGCAAATCCTCATAGACTTGTCTATTTTGGAAATAGGCACCACATTAGAAATTCATCCTCTATAAGAGATGAATCTTATGAATCCATCTTTTATATTTTTTCCAGCTCTGCTTTGACCAATAATGACACATAAGGATGCATCTTTCTTAGTTTTTTTTCACGGGTTTAATTCCATGAGCTATAGATAAGTGATGCATTATTAACTCAAGATCGAGTCCAGGCATATCAGTGTAAGACCATGCAAAGTTAATATTCTTCTCATTGAGGAATTCAGTAAACTGTATCTTTTCTTCTTCTAATAAGGATTGTTCCAGGTGAACAAATTGAGGAGCTTTTGATGTTCCCAAGTTAACTGGTTGTATTGGTTCTATTAGAACTAAAGATCTTTCCTGAAAGTGCTTAGGGAGGATATCAAGAATCTCATCTTTTGGCCCCTCTGAGAGGTTTTCTCTGTCAGATACATTTTTTGTTTTTACTATTTTAGAATCTGATACTGCCACAACGTGGTTTTCACCATCAATTCTTTGTTTCTTTTTATTTTTCAATTTGTGACTAAGAAACTTGATATCCTCCTTTGGCATGTTCACGCTCCTTGCATTGGTGGAAGAGAGATAGGGTTCACAAGAATTTAGATAACAAGACAAAGTATAGTCATTGGGAAAGTTCATGATAGGAGTAGGGTCTGAATTGGTCAAATCAATAAGGTTAGGATTTACCAAGGATAATGATTTGGAGTTTTGTAAGGACAACATTGTGTCAGCGTTAAGACTATTAACTGACAAGACATGTTTCGTTAAGTTAGCTTCTATAGCATTTAGATAATTAAGAGTCAAATTATCATTATTAGGTTCATGTTTAGTAATATGCAGACCTAACTCTAGCGACTCATTAGTTGAGCTTTCTTCTTCTTCTCTCATCATATTGAAACTCATATCTTGTATCTTTTGAATTGTTAGTAATAACTGAAAGGGGGGGGTGAATTAGTGGCCTAAAAAATATTCCAATTAATCAACCCCAAAACTTAGTACCACAATATTAAGCTTCTAGTTATCTCCAGTCCTATAAGATGTATGCCTTCAACTATACTTATCAAATAACTACTTCTCAGGGTGCTTTGTTAAACCTTATTCTTTATGTTTATCAAATAGAAGTCTTTCAATTTACCGAATGATAGTAAATAGCTTAGTGTATACCGATCAATCCATATTAGTTATGTGTAATGAAAAACACTAAATTAATGACTCATAAACACATTGACACATGGATTTTTAATGTGGAAACCATGTTAAGGGAAAAACCACTTGGGACCAGTAACCCAAAATTTTCACTCTTCTAAAGTGAGCTCAGTGAAGAGCCAACATTGTTAAAGGTTACAAAAACACTGTTAGGTGTGACCTTGTTAGAGAATTTAAAAGATTAGTTTGTCACTTGATATTGTTAGAATAGGTAGAAACCTAATCTCCCAAGAATACATGCATGCATAACCCTGTCACTAGGAAGAAGTAAAGAACAAAAGATAGGAAGATCTATGGAGGCCAAAAGACCAGAGACATCATATGCACATGAAAGAATATATTATTAATAATATGTTTCAATTTGATATAATGCGATGTGAAAAATCCTTATCAAATACAAAGAGGTGAATCCTTATAAAAGGAATCATGAAACCCTAAAAAGGAAACCCTAAGGTTAGCTTAAGCAACTAGAGTGAATAGGCGAGTTAGTAATTAGATCATAATGATTTAATTAATAACCCAAGAGACTATTACTCTAACACCCCCCTTAAGATAAGCTTAGGGAGAAGCAAAAACCTAGGAGACTACTACAGAAAGAAGGAAAGAAGGGTCCCGACAACAAGGCCTGATCAGGAACCCAATACAGGAAATCTCTGTAAAGCGGGAAAATAGGGAAAACCCAGTGGGAAAAACTCTACCCCAAAAAAAGATGGACTAGATGAAGGAAACAAAGCCTCCAATCTAGGGAAAGTCCCAAAGAATGGAACAAGAAAGAGCAAGAAGCATCTCTGAAGCATGAAGCTGCAAACACTGTCAGAAGTAACTGCTGGAACCCCCATTGAAAAAGTGCATGACCAGGTAGAGAAGACAAAGTTTAAAGAGCTGATCAATCGATGAGGTGACCTCCAAAGGTAGGAATGAACGAGTGTCTACATAGTAGATGAACCATCTCACCAGAATGCATAGGTGCCTAGCCACTACATCCGCCTAGTACATAGGAACAAAAATAGAATATGTAGATCACTCAACCGAACCAAGGAAGCAATAGAACTAATAGGTGAACCCCCCCATAATGCTGAACAGGGAGAGGGGTGACAGGAACACTGAAGTGCAATGCCAAAAACATCTACAAAAAGAAGAACCAGGAACACCAATAGTGCAACACAAGGTACAAGCACAGGATAAAGGGAATTGTCATCGACACACAACATGGGCTAATGTCATGGAAAGTATGCTCACTTGACAAAGGAGGATGAGCATAAAAGGCAAAACATCATAACCCCCCATGGCACTTTATAACTGAGTGCGAGTACAAAAAAAACAAGGTGCTTGAAATCCCAGATATGGAAAAGTAGGCACTTTATCTCAGTGTATTTACAGAAAAGAGAATGCTACAGAAGAGAAGCATACAAGGCTCAGAAGTTAGAAAGAAGAGCGAGCCAGAAGAATAGAAGAAGAGATCCTAGGACCTATAGAACCCAAGTAATTTTCCAAAGTGCAAAAGAGAAAAACTCAGAGGAGAAAGAACTTGGAGAAGAATCTATAAAAATGACCTCTGTAATTGAAAAGCTCACTAAACCAACTTTTTGATGATATCTGGTTTGCCAAAAATAGAGTTTGGATGAGCAAGATATGGCTCCCGGAAGGAAAAACCAAACATTAGACTTTGACAGCAAAAAACACTATCAAAATGGTAGAACCCAAAACCCCAACCTCCATCATCAAAAAGAGCTCAGAAAGATCTTTTCAATGATATAAAGAAGTTTGAAAAATGTCTTTGTATGCTCCAGATAGAGATAAAATAGTGAGGGAGGGTCAAAAAGCTCCAAAAGGCAAGTTTTAAGCCCTTGGGGCTGAAAAAAATGAGCCCTTGGGTGCATGGCATGCGCAGGGGGCTAAAATGGAGCTCCCGGTCGCCCATATGACCGTCGTTGGCGGTAATAAGCCCATAGGGTTTAAACAAACCCGTTGGGTAGGCTGAGTGGCTGAGTGGCGTGGAGGAGGGCCAACCAGGCTGGGTAGCAGTGAAGCTGGGTGGCGGTGGGGGCTGAGAGGTGGTGGGCACTGGAGTGGAGGTCGGTGGAGCGCAGGGTGGCAAGGGCCGTGGAGGTGGGCGGAGAGCAGGATGCGCAGCCAGCGCGGGCCGGGCAGTGGCTGGGTCGTGGGGGAGCGGCGGTGGTGCAGCGGTTGCTCCAATAAAAATGCATCAGATGCATTTTTCTTAAACGCAAAAAACATTTAAAAAATATTTTTTTTATATTTTTTTTTCTTGGTTTTCGTGCCCGTACGACACTAGAAACCAATTTTTTTTTGCCTCAGAGTCAAGTTGTCCAAAATGGACAAGTTTGATATGGATTCTAGGGTTTTTGGGTGCTCTGAGCTTAATGGAGATGTCTGTGTAAGCCCAAAGTGACCAGAAACAAAGCCCACTTCTAAATCCACATAAAAACTTTGAAAAAGCAGAAAAACCTCCAGCTTCTGAAATACTTCAATAAAACATGAACAATGAGCATCAAGATGGCTCTGATACCATGTTAGAATAGGTAAAAACCTAATCTCCCAAGAACACCTACATGCATAACCATGTCACAAGGAAGAAGTAAAGAATAGAAGATAGGAAGATCTATGGAGGCCAAAAGACCAAAGACATCATATGCACATGAAAGAATATATTATTAAAAATATGTTTCAATCTAATACAATGCGATGTGAAAACTCCTTATCAAATACAAATAGGTGAATCCTTATAAAAGGAATCACGAAACCCTAAAAAGGAAATCCTAAGGTTAGCTTAAGAAACTAGAGTGAATAGGTGAGTTAGTAATTAGATCATAATGATTTAATTAATAACCCAAGAGACTATTACTCTAACAGATATCAGGAATCTCTATGCTGCCTTCTATGACCAAACCCTAGTTTGTCAAATGATATCTGGCATCTCATGCTATCTTCATGATCAAAATGTTTGATACTCCTTGGGATGTATCTCAATATAGAAAGGATCTTTAAATCCTGCTCGGTTAAGAGACTTTCTGAATCAATGGTTAAACTGTAACAGTATGATCTGTTCACATATACAACTTATACTTGTAGATTTTCAAATGTATTGTAATCTCATTAAATCATTCTGATCAATATATCTTTTCAATACCTTTTCTCCACTTTTGTTTATGCTCAGTGATGCTATGCTCTGTTGCTCGGTGTCTGTAGAAATCTTTAGCTCTTTCATTAGCTTGATTGATCAGGACTATATGAAGTTGTTCTTCATCAGTTTCTCTCTAGCATCCTCTTTTTCATTCACTCCCCTTAATTTGTAATGAATTAAGTTGTCTCTTTATAGACATGATATCACTGTTTCTAGGTTCTTGATTTTCTTGTTCTTAGCGTGATCCATAATCTTATCCAATCTAATATAAAGCATAACTCTTGTTTTATCTTGTAGAAATATTCTTGCCAATTGGACAAAGTAGCTTTAAATCATTTACTTATCTCTGGCTTTATCTTGTCGATGAAAACAATGGTAACTACCAGTTAAGTCTATATTTAGCTCTGCCAGCTAGATTTTTTGTCGTTTCTAAACTCTAGTTAAATTTGGTGTTTTAACTCTTTGATATCTTTGGTCAACACTTCAGTTCTCCTTGGGCTTCTCCATCAGGGTTGTCTATCCTTTAGGGTTTTCTGTCCTTCGGGCTTTACTGCAAAGTTCTTCTCATCGGTTAACACTGTAATTATGGCCGTCAGTAATGCTTGTGATTCTACTCTTCAGTAATGCTTGTCAGTTTCTTTGCTTGGGTATCACTATGACTTAACTTTCGGTGATCTCTGTCCATCAGGTTCCACTAGCCATCAGTGTTTGAAGTCACTTAGTGAATTCTTGTCTTTTATGCATTACTAAAAGCATAATATTTCTCTATCTGATTCTCTGAAGTCTTTGACACTTTGATTATAACCGATTAGATTCTATCAAGTTGACATCAATAACAATACAATCCATTAACTAATTTAATGTCTTGCATTATCTTTCTCCATTTCGGTGATCAACTTAACATCTTTAAACATTCAATCAGTTACATGTCATCAATCTCCCCCTTTGGCATTAATGGAAATACACTACATTATCACACTATATTATTACTAATACAATATGAAATATAACAGTTTCATCCAATCTCTCCTATTATAACTATTAAAAATGTCTGGCTCTCGATAACCTCAAAATAGCTTAGATTTGTTTCTTGCAGAGTGGTCTTTTTCAATCTTCAATCCCTTCACTGGATAGATGTAGCATCTTCTATCTCTGTTATGATATGTGCTCTACCTTGACTATTCCTCTTCTTGATAATCTCTTTTTCCTTTGACAACAATCTCTCCCTTTGTATGAATTCTCTCCCTTTTGTTACTTCTTTCCCTTAGATGTATATTTCATATGTAATCAATCTCTCTCCCTTTGAATATTGATTAACTCTTCCTTTTGATTCTTAGGAACTTCTCTTCATGGATAATGATATAATCTTTTCCTAATAATGAGATCATCTCTCCCTTGTAATAATGAGAATCTCTCTCCTTTATGATAATGAGATCATCTGATAATGAGATAATCTCTCCCTTTAACAACAATGCCAAATAATTCTCTTCTATATCATCTTCCATCCCTTTATATAATATATTCCTTGAATGTTCCTATCCATCAACAATACATTATCTCTGGTGTTCGGTGCAAATTTGTACCTTGTTGTGCATAGATGCATCTTTTTTTTCTCATCTTGGTGCTTGCATCAACATGAATGATCTTCTAAGTGTGTGGGCTGATACAACCTCCTAGTTAGCTTACTAATCGATAGACAAGGGTTGTACCCCTAGTCTCTGTCTCAAGCACTCAAATGTATCTTTTGGTAATGGCTTGGTGAATATATCAGCTAATTATTCCTTTGATTATACATATTTGAGTATTACCTCATTTTATTTCACTTGTTCTCTTAGATAGTGATACTTGATAACAATATACTTAGTCTTAGCATACATGACAAAATTCTTAGAAATGTTAATTGCACTGGTATTATCACAATAAATAATCACTGGTTCAAGAATCTTAATATTCATACCTTCTAGCAATTGTTTGATCCATGCAATATTGGAGTAATTTGTAGTAGCAACCACATATTCTACTTTTGCAATAGACTGAGAGATGCATCCTTGCTTCTTGCTGATCCATGTGACAAGTCTATCACCCATGAAGAATGATTCTCCAATTGTTCTCTTTCCATCATCAATGTTTCCAGCCCAATCAACATCTGTATAGACTTCTAGCTCAAATTTCCTTCTCTTTTATACCATAAGCCATAGTCCTTTGTGTTCTTTAGATATCTCATAATTCTCTTGATAACAGTCATATGTGATTCTTTGGGATTAGCAGAGAATCTTGCAACTATTCCAACTGCATGTGCTATATCTGGTCTAGTATGAACAACATACATTAGTTTTCCAATCATTGATCTATATAAGGTCTAATTTACCTCATTTGATTTGTCCTCTTTTGTCAGCTTACATCTAGTAGCCATAGGTGTTCCAACTAGTTTGGAATCTTCCATATTGAATATCTTCAATAGTTCCTTGATGTGTTTGGACTGAGTGATATATATGCTTGCATCTTGTTGAATAATTTGTAGACCAAGAAATAATTTGATCTCCCCAAACATAGACATTTCAAATTCTTTTCTGATTTTATTTGCAAAGGATTTTCATAACATTTCATTTCCCCCAAAAATGATATCATCAACAAAAATTTCAGGAATCAGAATATTACCATCTGTATCTTCTTTTAAGTGCAGATTGCTATTTTCACTTGTTCTTACAAAATCATATCTAATGAGATAGGAGAGAAGTCTTCAATACTAGGCTCTAGGTGCTTGTTTCAATCCATACAAGGCCTTATGTAATTTACATACCATTTTTCTCTTGTCTGGATCAACAAACCCTTCTGTTTGTTCAATCTATACCTCTTCTTCTAGTATTCCATTTAGGATTGTAGATTTGACATCCATCTGGTATACCTTGAATCCTTTGAATGCAACATAAGAAAGTAAGATTATTACTCCTTCTAGTCTAGCAATGGGTGCAAAGGTTTCACCATAATCAATACCTTATTCTTGTGCATACCCCTTGCATACTAATCTTGCTTTATTTCTTGTGACTTCTCCATTCTCATTCAGCTTGTTTCTGAATATCCATTTGGTACCAATGACATTCTTGTCATTTGGTCTTGGTACTACTGTCCATGTATTGTTTTTCTCATTCTGTTCTATTTCTTCATTCATAGCACTGACCCATTCTTCATTCTCAAGTGTATTATTAACAAATTTAGGCTCAAAATCATAAAGTAAACATCTAGTGTTTAGTGACTTACTTCTTGTTCTCATTCCAGCCTTCTTGTCTCCTATGATATGATTCTGTGGATGATTTCTTCTGAAATATTTGGCAAGTTTTGGTTCAACTCTTTGTCAATCATTATGATCATCTTGACCTTCATTCTGATCTCCATTGCTCGGAACATCATCTTGAGGATATTTCTAATTTTTGGTAATTGCAGCCTGATGCTCGGGTGTAATGTTAATTTTCTCAAGAGCGATACACTATTGCTTGGGTAGAGTGTCAGGTTCTGTATTAAAAAACCTATTGTAGTCCTCTGGTTCTCTTCTTCTTTCCTTATCATTCTTTTCTGCAAATTCATCTATCTTTACATTTTCACTTTTAGTGATCTTGTTAGATGACTTGTTAAGACATTTATAAGCCTTGTTTTTGGTGGAATACCCTAGAAAGATACCTTCATCACTTTTGGAGTCAAGCTTTCCATTTCTATCATCTTTCAAAATATAACATTAACTACCAAATATTTTGAAGTAACTTACATTGGGCGTGTAACCATACCAAATCTCATAGGGTGTCTTCTTTGTGTCCTTCAATTGTACTCTATTCAATGTGTAGACAACAGTACTAATAGCTTCCCTCCATAAATTTTGAGTGATGTTTTTCTCAATCATCAATGTTCTTGCACAATCAACAATTGATCTATTTCTCCTCTCAACAATTCCATTTTTTTGTAGTGTTCTCAGTGCAGAAACCTATCTTTTAATTTCATGCTCATTGCAATAGTTAGTGAATTCATCTAAAGTAAATTCCCCTCCTCTATCTGACCTTAAGAATTTCAATTTCTTATTAATTTGTTTTTCAACCATATCCTTATACCATTTAAACATCTTGAATGCTTCTAATTTATCTTTCAAGAACATAACTGTCATCATTCTAGAATAATCATATACAAAGAGAATGAAATACCTATCTCCATAGTAGCTCTTTGTCCTGAAGGGTCCACATAGATCAGTGTGGATTAATTCTAGAATTGCATTAGATGGATGGGTTTTACTCTTGAAACTAGAATTTTTCATCTTACCTTTTTGACAATTCTTGGACATGATATGCTCGGGCTTTTTCATGCTTAGTAAGCCTCTGACATTCCTTTTATTGCTTATCTTTATCATGGTTTCAAAATTCATGTGACACAATCTTTTGTGCCATAACCATATGTCTTCGTTTCTAGCCATCAAACAAGTGGTGTTAGTGTCATCAAGATAGAAAAGGTTACCTTTTTTCTGCTCACCAGTTTTGATCAACCTTCCTGATTCATTGAATATCTTTGCCTTCTTATTCTCAAATGCTACTTGGTGACATGTATTTTTCAGTTGTGAAATACTTAACATATTAGAATTCAGTCCTTTTACCCAGTAAACATTTTCACATTTGATTAGGATATTCAACATTATAGTTCATTTACCTTCAACATGACAAGGTGTATCACTACCCATTCTTACTGAACCACCATTATAGTATTCAAAAGTTTCAAACTTGTGCTTATCACTGGTCATGTGGTGAGTGTAGCCATTGTCTATGATCTAGACATCATTCTTACTAACATTAGATATGAGTGAAGTTTCTACATACCTTTCTTCTTCTTCGTATGAGTCATCCTTCATGGCTACAAACACCATCTCAATGTCTTCTTTAGATTCGATGTCCGTATCATCAACTCTGTTCTCAGCTAGGTAACAAACTTTCTTTCCTTTGTCCTTGTAGTCTCAGGTATCTATTTTGTTAGATTGTTGGCTACTTCGGTATTCTTTGTTATCACCTCTATCAAAATTCTTCTCGTATAATATTTCATTACTTCTTTCATCTTTTCTTCTATTAGGACATCTTGCAGCAAAGTTTCCAACCTCTTTACAATTGAAACATACGAGTGGTAATTTAACTTTGTATCTACCTTTGCCTCTCTATAGTCTTCTTTCCATTAGTGCGTCAATCTCATCAAGTCCTTGATCCTCATTATCAATTTCACTATCATTTCTAATAGCACGTCTATGACTTGACTTAATTATTTTCAAAGAAGATTTGAATGCAGATTATATAGAAGGTAAGACACTATTATGAAAGTTATTCATCTCAAATGAAATCAGTCTACCAATCAAACTATCTAGAGTAACTTTATTTTTTGCAACCACTCTGATTTCTTGAATAGAAGAAACTCTAATAGCATATACAGACAGTAAGGTTCTTAAGATTTTACTTACCATTGTCTCCTCTTTAAGTACACCTCCAACTCCTCAGATAGCATTGACTACCTCTTTTATTTTGTAGCTATACTAAGTGATATTTTGTCCCTCTTTCATCCTTAGGTCATCAAACCTTCCTCTTAGGCTTTCTGCCTTGGCTCTTAGTACATTAGCATCTCCTCCATGTATTAGCTTCAACTTATCCCACATTTTATTTGCAAAGGTGCAGGTTTTGACATCTTCAAACTCAACATCGGAGAGCGATGAGGCAAGTTCTATCATCATGAAATTATGTTCATTATTTTCTCTCAATTGCTCAAGAGTGTGAGGTCCTATAGGAAACACATATTTAGTATCAAGGTGTTGAGTAGCATCATTACCAATACCTAATAGGTGGAGGATTATTGTAATTTTCCATGATGCAAATTTGTCTTTATTCAACTTGGGCACATCTCATTTGTTCATCTGGTGATCTTTTTCTTGAGTTTTTAAACTCCTTTTCTAAGCACACAAGCTTTGATACCAATTTTTAGTAAATACATGAGAGGGGAGTGAATCAGTGGCCTAAACAATATTCCAATTAATCAGCCTAAAATCTTAGTACCACACTATTAAGCATCTAGTTATCTTTAGTCCTACAAGATGTGTGCCTTCAACTATGCTTATCAAATAACTACTTCTCAGAGTGCTTTGTTAAACCTTATTCTTTATGTCTACCGAATAGCAATATTTCAAATTACCGAATAATAGTAAATAGCTTAGTGTATACCGATCAATCCAAATTAGTTATGTGTAATGCAAAACACTAAAGTTATGACTCATAAACAAATTGACACATGGATTTTTAACGTGGAAACCATGTTAAGGGAACAACCACTTGGGACCAGTAGCCTAAATTTTTCACTCTTCTAAAGTGAGATCGGTGAAGATCTAACCCTGTTAAAGGTTACAAACACACTGTTAGATGTGACCAAATTAGAGGATTTAAAATATTAGTTTGTCACTTTATATCGGGCATCTCTATGCTACCTTCTATGACCAAACCCTAGTTTGTCAAATGGTATCTGGCATCTCATGCTATCTTCATCATCCAATTTTTTGATGCTCCTTGGGATGTATCTCAATATAGAAAGGATCTTTAAATTATGCTTGGTTAAGAGACTTTACGAATCAATGGTTAAACTGAAACAGTATGATCTATTCACATATACAACTTATACTTGCAAATTTTCAAATCCATTGTAAGCTCATTAAATCATTCTGATCAATCTATATTTTCAATACCTTTGCTCCACTTTTGTTTCTTCTCGGTGATGCTATGCTCTGTTGCTCGGTATCTACATAAATCTTTATCTCTTTCCTCAGCTTGATTGATCAGGACTGTATGAAGTTGTTCTTCATCAGTTTCTCTCTAGCCTCCTCTTTTTCATTCACTCCCCTTAATTCATAATGAATTAAGTTGTCTCTTTATAGACATGATATCACCATTTCTAGGTTCTTGATTTTATTATTCTTAGCATGATCTACAATCTTAGCCAATCTGATTTAAATCATAACTCCTATTTTATCTCATAGAAATCTTCTTTCCAACTAGACAAAACAGCTTTAAATCCTTTACTTATATCTGGCTTTATCTTGTCGATGAAAATAATGATAACTACCAGTTAAGACTATATTTAGCTCTTCCAACTAGATATTTTATTATTTATGAAATCCAGTTAACTTTAGTGTTTTAACTCTTTGAAAGCTTTGGTCAACATTTTAGTTCTCCTTGGGCTTCTCCGTCAGGGTTGTCTATCCTTTAGGGTTGTCTGTACTTCGGGCTTCACTGGAAAGTTCTTCTCATTGGTTAACACTGTAATTTTGGCCATTGGTAATGCTTGTGATTCTTCTCTTTGGTAATTCTCATCGGTTTCTTTTCTCGGGCATCACTGTGACTTAACTTTCAGTGATCTTTGTCTGTCGAGTTCCACTATTCATCAGTGTTTGAAGTCACTTAGTGAATGCTTGTCTTTTATGCATTACTGAAAGCATAATCTTTCTCTATATGATTCTATAAAGTCTTTGACACTTTGATTATAACCGATTATAATCCATTAAATGATTTAATGTCTTGCATTATCTTTCTGCATTTCGGTGATCAAATTAACATCTTCAAACATTCAATCAGTTACATTTCATTATGAATGTCCTCTAGACATATTAAAGAACTGATATCTCCATCAACAATCTTGGGTAGTGCTATCTCATCCTATTCTAGGTCAACAGTAGTGTTAGGGGAATTATTATAACTCTCTCCTCTCTCCAATAAAGGTGCAAAATTTTGAATTAAATCTACTTCAATGTACATGGTAGCATCAGACATATGATCCCATTTATAATCATGCGAGTCTATGATTTCATCATCAGATCTGTTAAAGAACTCAAAAATAGTTACCTTATGTACCGTATTAATCATTTGCAGATCAAAGTGTGGTAGGTATAGGATATGTGAGATTGTTACCAATTTGCCCCAATTAGGATGTATATTTTATTGTTGGGTTATTTCTTCATGAGTTTCTTCTATCTGTTTGGACTTCTGGAGAGTCTTCTTCTTCTTCTACTACTTCCTGGACATCAGTTTGTGACAACAAAGGAACATGATGTTCTAGCTGTGCTACAAAGTTAGGTACATATCTTTCTCCTTGACATTTGGGATCCTTAGTACCAATGTGTAGTAATATTTCATATGTCCATGATGAAATTTATGTTTCTTCTTCTCCATCATCACTTCCTTCATCAAATATTGGATGATCTCTTGAAGTAGGGTATTCTGAACTGTTGTTGAATGCTAACCTTGTTTTGTCTTTGGTATCTCTAAATTCCATGTGTATAGGTTCAATGAGTCCTTTTCCTTTATTGCCTAAAGGTTCCTTCCCTTTGTATCACATTTTTTTAAGAAGGTCATAACCTTTTCCATACCTTTCTGGGGATATCTAAACATGTTTTACCTCATTTTCTCTTTGTTCCTATTTATAGGGCTAAGCCAAGACTGCTTTATCTTCTTTTTCATCCTCTTGGGAAGTAGAGGCTCTAACAATACCAGTTGGTTTGTGAATGTATTATTCTTTAGATGTAGTAGGGATGAAATATGGGGAGGGTTTCCGATAACATCTTGGAGACATGGGAATATTAGCCAATGATGGTGTCATGTCTAGTTTTTATTCCCACATGCTAGTTTCTTCAAGTTTTAGTGTCTTGCCAAAGCTTCTCATCACCATGTCTTTAGAGGTTTCAGGTGTGGATTCTTTTGGGACTTCCTTATTTTGAGGAACCATGCTATCTATTTTAACATTGTTGTAAGTATACCTTGAATCTACAGGAATTGTCACTTCCACCCCATTATGTGGGAATTTAATGCATTGGTGGTAATTAGATGGAACTGCTTACATTTCATGTATCCAAGGTCTCCCTAGTAATATGTTATAGTCCAATGGTAGATCAAGAACTTGAAAAATCACATTTTGTTCAATTGGTCCTATTCTGACTGGTAAAATAATGAGCCCTTTGGATGATCTTTATTCTTCATCATAAGCCTTGATGGCTATCTTATTTCTTGAATAAATTTTTTGTTCTGAAAGACCCAATTTCTTGATTAGACTGAGAGTACATATATTCAACCCTACACCTCCATCTATCAATACATATTTTACATGGGATTTGTGAATAAAGACTTCATTAGGAAGTGTTTGGTTATGTGGATGATTCAAGGACTTGTCATCTTCTTTTGAAAAGGAGAGATAATGTGGAGCTGATATGTGATTGACCATTTCCTAGAAATTTTCTACATCTATGTATTTTGGAACATTTGTAGAATGTAGGGCTTGTTCAAGAACTTTCCTATGCACTGAAGAGATCTTTAATAAATAAAATATAGAAATTTGAGCTGAGGTCCTTTGTAATTGGTCTATCAAGTTATAGTTTGCAGATGGTATAGTAACTATTTGTCTTTTCATTTCTAGTTTAGGAATTGTGACAAAAGGTGCTTTAGAGTATTTCACTTGCTTAGATGAGGATTTAACTCCTTTAATCATGACTTGTGCTTGACTTCAAGTTACCACGTTTGAATGTGTTGATTTGTCTTTGACACCTTTGATAGTGATCACATTGATTGATTCTCTTTTTATGTCCAACATGTTGATCACATTATCATTATGAGTGTAGGATTAATTGAATTATTTTCCTTTTCATTTAGAAGCTTCCCCTTTTTCATAGTTAGGAAATGGTCTATTATATGCCATGTGATCTTCATTAGATGTATGTCCTTCCACTTTGATCTTGCCTCCCTCAATAGGGTCTTGTATAATGTGTTTGAGCTTAAAAAAGTCATTGGTCTTATGTCCTTTGTTCTTATCAAAGTCACAATAGGAATTATCATTCCACCACCTTGGTTTTACTTCAGGTTCCCATGGTTTTTAATCTGGTATTGTGAGGACCTTGTTATCCAAGAGAGTCTTCAAAATGATCTCAAGAGGTTCTCCCAATGGAGTAAATGTTCTTTGAGGTCTAGAAATCCATGGTTTACTCTTGTTAGCATCATTGTTTTCTCTTGGTATTGTGGTTGTATTATACACTAAATTTTGCACCCTTTTCAATCTCTCATAGTCTTAATAATCTAGTATAACATGGGAATCACTTCTAGGTTGTGGGACCTTTGCTAACTAAAGTGAAGCCTCTGGGTTCTAGGTCGGTTCCTCTTGGATAATCACCTAATCTGGTCTTTTGACATGAAAAGTAAACTTGGAGGGGAAATGGATAGAAGGAATGCTTGAAAGGAAATAAATGGAAAGAAAATTATCTTACTAGGTGATACACCGAAGGTTTCTCAAAACATAACATAGTGACCAAACTAGTATGAACATTCTTAGATCTAATAGAACACAATCTTTCTGAATAGGCTTCCATAAGTATTTCATAGAGAGGTCTCAAATAGAAAGAGTTATTCAAGGAAAGAGAAAATTTAAAAAACAATAGCTTTCCCAAGGGAGTAGACACAGACTGTGACCTGCAAGAAAATATTCACTCCAGCAAATAGGCACACAAATGGGACAAAGTAACCAGGGATGAACAAAATCCATAGAATTACCTAAATCATATCATACACACTAGTACACAAAGATGCTGAAAGAAATAAAGGCTCAGGAACTCAAGGATTTCTCTAACAAAAGTCACTATATTATATTTCAGTAAGAGAAATATAGATGAGAGAAAGTTAGAGGACATAAAAGATGTCTCAGAAACCTTAACATAATCTAGAAGTCAATGAAATATTACAACAAGGTGAAAACCTGAGGGTAGAGAAAATGCCACAGAAAATATTACACCAACTGGAAAAATCTCCGCTCTAAAATCTCTCAAAAAACTTATATACATCCTCCTCGAGCACACAGGCTCAGGAGTCAATCCAATTCTTAGAAATTAGGGTTACAATAGATCTGCATAAACAATTTAGAAACCCTAGAAATGTCAAGTCTTCTTATCAATGCACCATAGAAATAACTGAGTCGATCAGATATAGACTTGAATATCTTTCCCATCGTCTTAAATGTGATCTTGAGAAGTTAGCTCGACCCATTCCTCTGTCTGCATCTAGAAAAATAACACCACCACCATGGAATCTCAGATCATATCTTTTTGAATATTTGAATATTTAAATGTTAAAGGTCATAGGTGACGTGGGTACTTGCATCAATGGCCGAGAAAATATCTTATCTTTTTTTTGGAACATGGCCATCAATCTTTATCTTTAGCTTCTAATTCCTGACTCATTTTTAACCCCTGGATTACAAAATCCTTCATGTTGCTGAGTTGTGGAACCATTCCATTAACTCTGAGTTCACCACTAGATTGCACGACTACCACAAGATCAAGGCCTAAGATCTACGCTCTGCATTTAATCTCAAGACCACAGGGGAATATTCCTTTTCCTTATGAGACTAAGTGACCACTGTGAGATCAAAACACACTCAAGGGAACTAATTAAATCATCTGCAACCTCTGAGCTTCACTTTAATCAACCTCCTTGACCATGGTTCATTTAGAGATTTGGCGACTGAGTATTCTCACAATCTCTTATCATTCTGCTTAACTATAGTTTCATCACAAGACTCAGCGACCGTCATGAGATCATATTTGCATCGACGGCTTGCGTGAAATATTTTATCTTTTTTGAACTTTTGACTTCTTTTGGAGACTTAGTGACTATCGCAGGATCTCGACACAATCAATAGCTTGAAGAGAATCTCGAAACACTCTGCTCTGAGACATTCTTTTCTAGAAACCATGCGACTTAGCATATACTAATCAGAATTAAAATCTTGAGTTTATCATGAGTTAAGAGATACACTAAGTCTGGAAGTCACGAAATAAAAATTTTAACCACTGAGTTTATCTTGAGACTCAATGCCATCCACATGATCAGAACCTAAACTTAAACTAATCCACGACTTGCATTTAATCTCAATGACATTTAAGCATATTCCCTTTTGATATGAGATTATGTGACAATCGCAAGATCTGAATGTGATCAACAACTTGAATTTTGTATTTGACTAGCCTTGACTTGAACTTAACTTCAATGCTTTAATCATGATCTATCTAGAGACTTGGCGACTGTATACAACTCAAAGTCTCATGATAAAAAGTTAACTCCAAGATTTGTTATGATACTTCACGAGATCCACCAAGTTAGAACAAAGATCAACGGTCCCAAGCATATCCATGCAATCTTCATTTTGACCTTTCTTTAACCAAAGAATGTCTGGAAACTTAGTAACTAAGCAGTCTTTCAATCTCCAAACCTTTCATCTAAACATGGTTACCTTATGAGACTTCGCGACCGCAAGGATCTTAACCCAACTTGGCTCGAACTCAGGTTACATCTGCAAACTTAGAAATTACATTGTGTTATGAGATCTCTAAACCATTTCTTAACTTTGTGTTTTATTGAGAGACTTAATGCAGGCCACACAATCATAACACGATCCAACAATTGGCACTAAATCTCAAATAATTGAAAGGATTTCCTTTTCTTTCTAAGATCGTGTGACTGAAAGCAAATTGAAGTTGCAAATAAAAATAGAATATTTTGTTTCCTTTGCGTGACTAAGAGATAAATAGAGAAGGTTTAATGCACACATGACTAAAAGGAAACTAATGTCATCTGGAAAAGGTAATGAGGAAATAGATCATGATGAAGAGAACTAGGGTTTTTCTCAAATTTTCTTAGGGTTTTGCACTTAGGTCTTTTTTCATGAACAAGGATAAACCTGACCTATAAATATTTAGAGGAAAGGATAAAAACAAGGAAAAATGCAGAATCTTACAAGATGGGATCTACCCTTGTGGGAGCCACATTTTTCTCCACTTGCAGCCAGAATTCTCATAGGATGGGAAAATTGGGTAACATTTTGGCAATTTCTACTAGATTTCAGCCTGCTAGACATGGAAAACCAATGGTCCTTTTGACAATCCATTGGGCATAGGAGTCATCATTGAGCACCAAAAAAATTTATGGGAAAGGAGGACGATTGAAACCAGGAGGAGGGACAAAAAACTATGCACAATAACTTTTGGAAAGAAGGAAACTAACCTAGAAAGAAGGAAAAATAGGGAAACTAATTACAAAGCAGGACAAACCTCAAAACAAGGTTTTAGGTGAAAACCATTGACTAATATTGGCAAGGCCTCTCCTTCAAGAGTTGAGAGTTGAAATGCATTATTTTCCTTACACTCAGTGATTATAAATGTTCCACCCCAAAAAGAGTGAAACTTTGAATGTCTGCTAGGCTTGGATCTGTATTCATCCCATTTGAGGACTACATCCCCAACTTTGAAATTCTTGGACCTGGCTCTTTTATCAAAACTCTTCTTAGTTTTAATTTTTTGAATTTCCATAGTTTGCATAGATTTGTCTCTGATTTCTTCTAGTTCCATAAGTTGAGCATATCTTACATGTAGAGGGTCTTCTTCTTCAAAGAGGACAAATTGGGTTGCAAGGTCTAAAGCTGGAAAATTTGTCAAAATAAGAAATCTGGCCTTTTTTTCCATACACCAACATATAGGGAGAATTTCCAATGATTTTCTTAGGTTTTATTCTATCTAACCACAAGGGATACTTGAGCTTAGAATGCCAGTCCCTCTAATTTTATTGCAAAGTATTATTGATAATCCTAATCAGATTCTTGTTTGTAGACTTTGTTAGACCATTACCCTGAGGGTAATAGTTAGAACTAGTATTCAAATAAATATCATTTCTGATTTCCCATTCAGTCACTCTCAGACCTATAGATGTGAGTGCATTATCTGATATAATCATATCTAGAGTGCCAAATCTGAGAATTATGTCTTCATAAAATCCTAGGATAGCACTCTCATTTTCTTCTTTTAGTGCAACAACCTCAGTCCATTTGGTGAAATAATTAGTTGTAGTTATTATCCATTTATATCTTTCACTAGATGGAGGGTTAATTAGGCCTATGAATTCAATGCCCCATTTTATGAAGGGTTGATATGTTCGGATTGGCTATAGGGGCATAGCTGCAAGTCTTTCTTTACCTGCAAACATGGCACACTTTATGCATTTCCTTACATGATCATGACTATCCTTGAAGATAGATGGCCAATAGTATCCAACCCTCATGATCTTAAAGGCAGTAGTCATAGCAGAAAAATGACCTTTAGAAGGTCCATAATGAAATTCACTCAAGATACTTTCCACTTGTTCTGAATCAATGAACCTCAAGAGAACACCATTATGATCTTTCCTAAAGAGGATCTCATCAATCAACACAAAGGGGATAGATTGCAATATATAGTATCTTCCTATTGCTGGATCCAAATCTACAGGACATTCCTCTATTTTTAAGAAATGAACAATGTTAGGCAACCAACCTACTACCTTAGCATGTTCTTCTGTGAAATTCATAACTAAGGATGCATTTATTTGCTCTAAATTTCTTGGATTCTCATCCTCTGTCAAATGCTCACAAAGATCTCTTCCTCTGATTAGCTTGGTAACTTGGATATCAATGTCATATTCCATAACTTTGGTGATCCAACCAGCACTTTTTTCATTCAGGTCCTTAGAAAGAAAGAACTCTTTGACACTTGGATGAGTGACTCTTAATTGTACCTTGCTGTGAGTCAATAGATATCTAAACTTCTTTAGGATTTTCACCATAGCAAGTACATGTTTCTCTACAAAAGAATAACTGTGTTCATATTCTTCCAAACCTTTGTTGAAGAAAGCAATAGGTTTCTCCAACCCTTCAGAGTTTTGTTGGGTTAACATTGAATATATGGCATCGGAGCCTCCATAAGCATACATAATGAAATATTTTTTGAAATCAAGATTCAACAAGGAAGGAGCCTCTATTAAAGCCTCCTTAATGGCTTGAAAACTATCCTTTCCTTCTTTTCTCCAGTAGAAGACTACATTCTTCTTCAACATTGTTGTCAAAGGCTTCAACAGGTCTACAATGTTAGGAAAGAAACGCTTGACAAAGTTAATCCTTCCAATGAAGGATTGAAGACTTTTTATTTGAGGTGGTAGGGGTAATTCTAGAATAGCTACAATCCTCTCATGATCTATTGTAATTCCTTTCTTGGATAGAATATATCTGAATAGTTTCCCTTCATGCACTACAAATACACATTTCTTAGGATTAAGAGAGATCCCAAAATCCCTACACCTTTCAAATATCTTCCTTAGATGTTTGATGTGGTCTACTGCATGTTTAGAATAGATAGTTATATCATCTAAATAGACCAGCACAAACTTGTACATGAGGCTTTTACAGGCCATATCCATTACCTTTTGAAAAGTAGAACTTGCATTTGACAAACCAAAAAGCATCTTTTGATAAGCCAGGGTTCCCCACTTGGTTGTAAATGCAGTCTTATATTGATCATCTTCATGAACCAGGATCTAATTACATCCTGAATAGCCATCCAATAGTGAGAAATCCTCTGATCCAGAGACACATTGTAGAATTTTCTCCATAGATGGAAATGGATGATGATCTTTTAGGGATGCCCTATTAAGGTCCCTAAAGTCAACACATAGTCTCAACTCCCCATTGTTTTTCTTGACAGGAACAAGGTTGGAAACTAAACTAGTATGTTTTATGGGGTAAATGATACCACTCTCTATCAACTTGAGGACTTCCTTATGCATGAGTGTCTCAAGTTTTTGATTGACAGGCCTTTTTTTTTGTCTAACTGGCTTGGCATTTGGCTCAAACTCAATTGTATGCTGAGAACGTATTGGATTGAAGCCCTTGAGGTCTTCATACTACCAGGAAAATATATTACTAAACTCTTGAAATAATTGGGCATAATCCTGTCTTTCTATTTCAGTGTTAATCTTTCCAAACTTCAGAGTCTTACCTGGCTTGGACTCTATGTTAGCATAGTGTTCTTGTTGAACTACCAGGCTAGCTTTGTTCTTCTTTGTTTCTTCATCTTTGTTGAAGATATATTCTATAGTGACAAGACCTTTAGGCATCTTATTTGACTTAATTTTTACCACTTGTTCACCACAGTTCTACATCAGTCTATCTTGATTATGCTCTTAGAAGACATCCTCTTCAAACAAGAACTACATAATTTTCTCATCATTGTCAAATACTTTCCAATTAACATTATTATTAGGGATAGAAGGGTTGAAAATCACTTTGATATGTTGTTGATCCCTTTCCATTGAAATACTATTAGGAATGTCATATTGGGATCCCACAGCAGCTAGTCTATCTCCATTCTGATTTAATTTTGTAGGGATAACAATAATGTTGAAAGCATTGAAATCTTAAATTGCATCCCAAACTTGATGCTTGTATGCTCTCATTGTATCATTTTTTGTTGCACTTGTCCCTCTTACTTGGATGACTACCATCTCACTATCACCATGCACCTTTAGGGATTTGATCCCTCTTTTCCTAGCCCACTCCAATCCATTCACTAAACTTTCATCTTCAACATTGTTTCTAGTGAAAGATAAGCTGAATCTAAAAGCTGTAAAATATTTTTCCCCCTTTGGGGAGATTACCATAGAACCACCACCAGAGCCATGTCTACTTCTAGTATCATCAAAGAATAACTCCCAAATCTGATTTCTTTGATCTTCTGATTCAGTGTCTTCCTTGAAAAGGTTTGGCTCTATGGGTGCATTTTCTTGTATCAAATAGTTTCCCAAACTAGCATCCTAAATAACATTTCCTTGGGCCTCTGAAGATGTTTCAGATTCCAACTCATCTAGATAGATATCTAGGATATTTTCTATCTTAGTGTTTGTTTCTTTGATGATCGGAAAGTCATCACTGTCAAGTGCAAGGCAACTTGCATTGAGTACATTAGACACATAAGGTTCTATATGGTGTGCTGCCAATGATTCAGACTTGATGGTAACCTTGGTTCTATACCTTGTATTGAAGAGCATATGATACCAATCATAAGAAATATAGCCTCCTATCTTGGCTTTGAATTCCCTTGACAAACATATGGAAAATAGAGAAGGAATATATATGATGTAATTGTCAAGTAGGATGGAGACATTGGGACTTGAATGTAAGATCAAGCTTGTATCCTTAGCTACACCTACTGTGTCTACTAAGGAACCATCAAGTTTTGTCACCTTCTTTTGGAAAGGTTCATATTTAAGTCCCAATTGGTCAGCTACTTTCTTGGGCATGATAAAACTAGTAACCCTACTATCTACCATACAATTATGTACTAAATATTCACCAATAATTAATGATACATAAAAGGGAGGTGGTTTTAAGTTCCTACCTTGCATGGAATCTTCCTTGGAGTTGCTGCTTGGGATCTTTTTTTCTTGATTAGTGTTGGTCAACACTATCTTAGCAACATCATTTGTAGGATTTTGATGAGTTTCCACTTCATTCATAGCCTTCTTCAAGATTTCAGGATACCCTAGAATAGCCAAAGAGTCCCACATAGACATGGTGACATTCACCTTCTTCATGTTGTCTACAATGTTGAAGGGCATTGTTGAGTGTACTCTTTGGTGTGATTTCATTATTATGGGCTCAACATCCTTAGGAGATTGGCTCTCTTTGAATAGAATAGTAGGATTCTTCTTTAGTATGATAGGGAGAAAATAATGTGATGTATCTACAGATGTAGTAGATTTAGCTCCATCCTCCGATCGCTCTATGTCTTGGGCTCTTCTCTTAGATCGAGTGTTGGCTGAAATTGGGGACTCACCATTTACTCCATTGAAATCTCATTGTTCCTAATTAAATAGAGAAGTCTCATCAGGTTGTGTTTCTTTTTGAGGGGTTGATCCACTAGAAGAGGCCTCTGATTGAGTATGTGAGGCATTTTTAACCATTATTTCCTAGTTCATCCACCCATTCGAGCATGTAGCTAATTGTGGGGTTGATTGCAAGGAAAACACCATTCATTGTCTGAGACCAAATTATTTTGACTCAAAACTATATCTCTAGCAAGATTTGTAGATTTAATAGGTGAAGGATTATAAGGTTGGAATGACCTCTGATTGAAGTTTTTCCTCTGACCTTGGTAGTTCCCTTGATATGGTGGTCTATTTTGCTGATAGGGTTGTCCCTGATTTTGATATTGTGGGTTGGGACTTTGATTTTGTGACTAAAAGGGTGGTCTATTTCCTTGGCCCTTCTTCTTTAAATTAGTCAATTATTTGGTTAGAATCTGTAGCAAGCTTGTCATTTCTTGTTGACTACTTTGTAATAATTTTTTTGTTGCTTGTTGATCATTTTTCGTCGTTTGCATCTCTTGAGAAAAATTGGCCTTGGATTTTTCATAGCTAGTACTACTTGAGGGGCTACTATGGTGGGTATAAGAGCGTATGGAGGTATACTCAAAGGAATGTTTGGTTGGATATTGGGAAAAATAGGAATGGGTGGCCTTGGGGCTATCATGCCTTCTTGAATCAAACAATTCTCAGTTCTGACTACTATGTTAAAAGCCTGTGGTAATGAGGTGCCTCCCATGGATTGAATCATGATAGAGATATTTCTATTTAGAATTTTCAAGCAGTCTAGGAAAGCATGGTCAGATGAAGGCCTGACTAAGATAGGAATCCTATTCCATGTCTTGAGGAACCTATTGTTAAAGTCTGTCATCTATTCTCGAGGAGCTCTCTTTATGGTTGTTAGTTGCTCAACCAAAGATAAATAATCTGATTTATCCTCAAAATATTTTCTCAATGATTCTCCTAATCTATCCCATGAATCAATGGAACCAAAATTTAAGGTTCTAAACCATTCTAAGGTGTTACCTTTGAAAGAGGCTACTAATAGCTTGGTAGCCACATCTTCTTCTGTGACATGATGCAAACTGCAAATGGTAGCCACATCTCTTATGTGTTCACAAGCTGTTGTCTTTCCTTCACCTGTGAAATTAGGTAGACTCTTAAGTGCTACTAAGGGCACATCATGATGTTGAGAAAAATTCAAAGGACTCCCTTGATTGAAGGGTACAACTGCAAACTATCTAGCCATTGTAGGAACCGTAACTTGCTGGGCAACAACTATGTGAGTTGTATTTGAATTGAAGAGTGGAGCCGAATCTTCTTGTAGCTCCCTAGTTAGAGATATTAACCTCCTTCTTGAGTGGAAAGGCAAATCTCTTCTTTCTAAAGTGGGTGGTGTAGACTATATCCTCTTTGCAGGGGATGCTCTTTGAGATGATTTGGAGTAATTTCTTGTCAGCGGCAGCTGCAAGAAATCAGAAGGCTTTGAGCTCCTTTTTTCAATCTTTCTCATAAATTTTTAACAGGTCTGGATCTTCTATTCTTTAAACCAATGGAGCCACCAGATATGATTTGAAAAGATCCTCTTTAGGCTAATACCATATAATTAGCATATTAGAGATAACATAGTTTTGCAAATGAACTTCTACTGGTCCCACTAGGCATGCTAGAACTGTTATACACTAAATTTTGCACCCTTTTCAATCTCTCGTAGTCTTGATAATCTAGTATAACATGGAAATCACTTCTAGTTTGTGGGACTTTTGCTAACTAAAGTGAAGCCTCTGGGTTCTAGTCCAATTCGTCTTGGATAATCACCTAATATGCTCTTTTGACATGAAAAGTAAACTTGGAGGGGAAAGGGATAGAAGGAATGCTTGAAAGGAAATAACTGGAAAGAAAATTATCCTACTAGGTGATACACCAAAGGTAACTTGAAACATAACACAGTGACCAAACTAGCATGAAAATTGTTAGATCTAATATAACACAATCTTTCTGAATAGGCTTGCATAAGTATTTCACAAAGAGGTCTGAAATGGGAAGAGGCTATTCAAGGAAAGAGAAAATTTCACAAACAATAACTTTCCCAAGGTAGTAGACATAGATTGTGACTTGCAGGAAAAAATTCATTCCAGAAAATAGGCATAGGAATGAGACAAAGTAAGCAGGGATGAACAAAATCCACAGGATTACCTAAAACAGATCATTCATAGTAGTACACAAAGATTCTGAAAGAAAGAAAGGCTCAGGAACTCCAAGATTTCTCTAATAAAAGTCACTATATTATATTTTAGTAAGATAAATACAGACAAGAGAAAGTTAGAGGATGGAAAATATGTCTCAAAAACCTTAACATAATCTAGAAGTCAATGAAATATTACAACAAGGTGAAAACCTGAGGGCAGAGAAAATGCCATAGAAAATCTTACACCAGCTCAAAAACTCTCCACTCTAAAATCTCTCAAAAAACTTATATACATTCTCCTCTAGCACACAAGCTTAGGAGTCAATCCAATTCTTAGAAATTAGGGTTACAATAGATATGCATAAAAAATTCAGACACCCTAGAAATGTCAAGTCTGCTAATCAATGCACCATAGAAATATCCAAGTCAATCAAATACAGACTTGAATATCTTTCCCATCGCCTTAAATGTGATCTCGAGAAGTCGGCTCGACCCATTCCTCTGTCTGCATCTTGAAAAATCACACCATCGCCATGGAATGTGAGATCAGATATTTTTGAATATTTGAATATTTAAATGTTAACGGTCATAGGTGGTGTGGGTACTTGCATCAATGGCAGAGAAAATATCTTATCTTTTGTTTGAAACATGGTCATTGATCTTTATCTCTAGATTCTGATTCTTGACTCATCTTTAACCCCTAGATTACTGAATCCTTCATGTTTCTAAGTCACGGAACCATTCCATTAACTCTGAGTTCTCCATTAGATTGTATGTCTACCGCGAGATCAAGGCCTAAGATCTACGCTCCACATTTAATCTCAAGACTACAGGGGAATATTCCTTTTCCTTATAGGACTAAGCCACCACTATGAGATCAAAAAACACTCAATGACACTGATTAAATCATCTTCAAACTCTAAGATTTAATTTACTCCACCTCCTTGACCATGGTTCATTTAGAGATTTGGCGAATGAGAAGTCTCGCATTCCCTTATCATTCTTCTTAACTATAGTTTCATCACAAGACTCACCGACCACTGCGAGATCATCTTTGCATTGATGGCTTGCATGAAATATCTTATCTTTTTTGACCTTTTGACTTCCTTTGGAGACTTAGCGACTATCATAGGATCTTGGCACAATCAACGGCTGGCGGAGAATCTTGAAACACTCTGCTCTTGTTGGAAAGTGACAATGCAAACAATTGTTATTTTGTCATTGCTGTCAAACCTTAACTGGTCAGACTATTGTTATCTGTTTGAGTACCATATCTATTGTTGATGAAGAATATTTAACAAGAAGACCAAGTGAATGGTTGAGTTAAGGTAAATAAAAGGGTACTTGATCAGTTGGAACTCTGGCAAAGCAATTAGTTGTTTATCTTTCAAAGATAGTTTTTCTGGCTGTTCTGTGCAGAGCAAAGTTGCTTGTGCCGAGAAAAGTTGCTCATGCCGAGAAAAGTTGCTTGTGCCGAGAAAAGTTGTTCATGACGAGCAAATTTTTTCAATGCCGAGCACTAGTGAAATTGCCAAGTGAAAATAGTGATGTTGGCCGATTTACAGTAATTGGATTAATGATGAGATTTGAGATCTCTGGCCGACTTAGTTAATTTTATTGGGATATGTAATGTTAATTAAAGATTGATCCATGTCATTTAATGTATGGGTAACCGTAATTAATGCATGGTTTCAAGATTTAATTAGAGACTAATTTGGAGAAGTAAATTTAATGCAAAGATGGAATGATCCGTTGGATCTGACCTAACCTAAGATCTACGATCTTGTTTAAGTGGAAAAAGATTTATCTGACCTAAATAGAGAGGTATATGATAACCTCAAGGGGTTATTCATTTAGTGTGCAAGAAGTGTGCTACTGAATGTGAAGTGTATGTGTATGCAAGAGGATTGCATAGTTGATTTACTATTTGGCATGATCTAGCAGAGAAGGCTGCATACAGAAGCAGAGAGTTGCATGTGTGATTGCTTGACAGATTTCCAAGAAAATCAGAAGGTTGAAATGACAATGCAGGCTATCCAGTAAATTAACATCAGAGCTATAATTAGATTTGAATTTGCAAAGTAAGTTGTATGTATTAGATCACAACTGTTGATTACTTTCTAACCATTGTATCAGTTAAAATCCTTTAACAAGGTTGACCTAACAGTCATTTGTATAAATCCTCTAACAAGGTGACATTCAGGCGGAATGTTCTAAGTCCTCTAACAAGGCCACTCCTAATAGGGTGATTAAATCCTTTAACCAGGTCACACCTAGCAGTTTGTTATTGCAACCTTTAACAAGGTTGGCTCCTCACAAAGCTCACTTCTGAAGAGTGAAAACTTGGTAGCATGTTACTAGTGGTTTTTCCCATATTGGGTTTCTACGTTAAATACTTGTGTCAACTTTTGTGAATGCTTATGGTTTGTTTTACTGTTATTCTTCTACAAGCTAATTTCAATAGACAGTAAACTGCATGATTAAGTTGTTGACATATGCTACTATTGCCGAGTAGATCTGAAATACAAAATTTTTTTATTTGCTACATCTAGACCCGAGGATAACTGATTCACCCCTCCCCTCTCAGTTATTCTAAATTAATTTTGACAATTGGTATTAGAGCTTTGGTCTCCTGAAAATAGTTTGAAGGTACTTGGAGTGAAAAGATCAAGATGTATAAGAAGGAGGTTCCTAAGCTGAACAAAGATAACTTCTCTGCATGGCAGATTTTGATGAAACTGCATTTGGCTAGTATGGGAGATGATGCTAAGTGAATTATTGAAAATTACTATGTATCACCCTCTACTCCTCTCATAGCTGCTCAACTAAGAGAAAAGCAAGAGCACAATCAAGCAATGTTGGAGATCGCCTCCTCATTGAGCTATTTAGAGTTTGATGATATAAAGAGCTACACAAATGCAAAATAGATGTGGGACAAACTTGCAACTATCTATGGTGGAGACACAAATGTGCCGAGAGCTAAATCAAAAAGTCTAAGAGGTAAGTTTGATGAAATGAAAATGCAAGAAGGTGAAAATGTTAATCAGTACTATGGTAGAGTAAAAGAAGTTGTAAATGCCATTAGAGGGGCTAATGGAACAATTGATGAGAACACTATTATGAGCAAGGTACTGAGAACTTTACTTCCTATATATTCTATTAGAGTTTCTGCAATTCAAGAATTGAGATGTACTCCTAACAATAATCTGAATCTGGAAAATATGATAGGCAGACTCACTTTATTTGAAAAGTCAAATTATGATAACTATAATCCACATGGGATTGATTATGCTTTTAGATCACAGTTGGATCTCAATAAATCTAAGAAAGGAAAGAAACATGTGGACAATGATAGTGACACTTCTGATGATGATCTTGAAGAACTTGAAGCACTTATGGAAAAAAGGCTTTCCAGAGGAAAAGGAAAATACAGAGGTAAACTTCCTATTATTTGTTTTTCATGCAATAAAGTTGGTCATATAGCTGCTAGATGTCCTAAAAAGAATGAAAAAGATGAAAGAAAGGACAACAAATACAAAGAATACAAAGACAGAAAGGATGATCGAGACTTCAGGAAATATAAGGATTACAAAGACAAAGGTAAGAAATCTTGTTATATTGCTGAAGAAACTTCTGAAAATGACACTGATAATTCTAATGACAATGATATAGAAGTTGTTTATGTTGTAATGAAAGAAGATTCTGATGATGATGAGAAAACTGCACTAATCTCTTATATGAGTAAAAATGATCGTTGGATCATTGACAGTGGTTGTTCCCATCATATGA
>MU223867.1:2148721-2187050 GCA_018584345.1 Thuja plicata | reverse complement strand
TGCAACAAAGATGCAAACTGAGTTTGAGATGTCTATGTTTGGTGAAATAAAATTCTTTGTTGGCTTACAAATTTATCAAATGAAGAATGGTATCTATATCACTCAATTTAAATATATCAAAGAGATAGTGAAATTTTTTGGAATGGAAGTGTCCAAACCAGTGAGTACACCCATGGCTACTGGACAGAAGTTGACAAAAGATGATGATACAAAAGAAGTGAACCAAACACTCTACAGATCAATGATTGGAAAAATACAGTATGTTGTACACAGTAGACCTGATATTTCCCTAGCTATTGGAATTGTTGTAATGTTTTCTACTAATCCCAAGGAAACTCACATGATGGTAGTAAAAAGGATTCTAAGATATTTGAAAGGAACTGATGATTATGGTCTATACTACAAAAAGAATGACAAGTTTGAACTCAGAGTTTACACTGACTCTGATTGGGCTGGGAATGTTGATGATAGGAAAAGCACTACTGGTGGAGCATTTCTTTTAGGGAAAAGATTGATCTCCTAGACAAGAAATAAATAGAACTGCACCTCACAATCTACAGCTGAAGCTGAGTATGTGGTAGCAGCAGTCATCTGTTCTAACATTGTGTGGTTGAAGATACTAATGAAAGGTATGAAGGAAGAAATCACTGACCCAGTTGTCATGTATTGTGATAACACAAGTGCTATTAATATTTCTAAAAATCATGTTATGCACTCAAAGACAAAGCATATAGCTATCAAGTATCATTACTTGAGGGAGCTAGTTCAGAGTAAAGAAGTGAGAGTGGATTATGTGAACACTAAAGAACAATTAGCAGACATATTCACAAAAGAACTACCCAAGGATGCTCATGAGTATCTACAAGGTAAATTGGGGGTGATTCCCCTCACTGAGGCTAATTAAGTTATGTATGGTACTGTTGCATCAAATATTACATTCAAAATATTTGACACATTGATGCACAGTTAGTCACACTTTAGGATGCTGGCTAAAGTTGTGAAGATGAACAAGGACAGAAAAGAAAATCATTCATAATCAAGATGACAGGATCAACATGATACTAAAGATCTACATGATAAATATATCGACATCTTTGGCATTGTTGTCAAAGAGGGAGAGATTACCTATAAAGAGGGAAAGAAGTTATATAAAGGAAAAAGAGGGAGAGATTGCCTAGAAAGAGAGATTACCAAGAGGGAAAGATTACATCGAGGCAAAAGTTACTATTTAAAACATTGAAGTGATTATCTACTCAGAGGGAGTCTATAGATGATTACAGTGTGATTACAAACATAGAGGGAGTAATGTTTTACAGATAAGAATCAGAATGAAGCTAAAGACATTAATGAAGATTTATTCATATCAAGGAACATAGGTGACTTTTTGGACTGGTTGGTAACTATGCTTGTTAAATCATTGTTTTAATATTTTGTGTTGCCATCAATGCCAAAGAGGGAGATTATTGGAAAGTGACAATGCAAGCAATTGTTTTTTTGTCATTTCTATCAAACCTTAACTGGTGAGACTATTGTTATCTGTTTGAGTACCATATCTATTGTTGATGAAGAAGATTTAACAAGAAGACCAAGTGAATGGTTCAGTTAAGGAAAATAAAAGGGTACTTGATTAGTTGGCACTCTGGCAAAGCAATTAGTTGTTTATCTTTCAAAGACATTTTTTCTGGATGTTCTGTGCCGAGCAAAGTTGCTTGTGCCGAGAAAAGTTGTTCATGACAAGAAAAGTTGTTCAATGTCGAGCACCAGTGAAATTGCTGAGTGAAAACAATGATGTTGGCTGACTTACAGTAATTGGATTAATGATGAGATTTGAGATCTCTGGCCAACTTAGTTAATTTTATTAGGATATGTAATGTTAACTAAAGATTGATCCACATCATTTAATGTATGAGTAACAGTAATTAATGCATGGTTTCAAGATTTAATTAGAGAATACTTTGGAGAAGTAAATGTGATGAAAAGATGGAATGATCCATTGGATCTAACCTAACCTAAGATCTACGATCTTGTTTAAGCGGAAAAAGATTTATCTGACCTAAACAGAGAGGTATATGATAACCTTAAGGGGTTATTCATTTAGTGTGCAAGAGGTGTGCTGCTGAATGTGAAGTGTATGTGTATGCAAGAGGATTGCATAGTTGATTTACTGTTTGGCATGATCTAGCAGAGAAGGCTGAATACAGAAGAAAAGAGTTGCATGTGTGATTACTTGACAGATTTCCAAGAAGATTAGAAGGTTGAAATGAAAATGCAGGCTATCCAGTAAGTTAACATCAAAGCTATAATTGGATTTTAATTTGCAAAGTAAGTTGTATGTATCAGATCACAACTGTTGATTACTTTCTAACCATTGTATCAGTTAAAATCCTTTAACAATGTTGACCTAATAGTCATTTGTATAAATCCTCTAACAAGGTGACATTCAGGTGGAATGTTCTAAGTCCTCTAACAAGGCCACTCCTGACAGGGTGATTAAATCCTTTAACCAGGTCACACCTAGCAGTGTATTATTGTAACCTTTAACAGGGTTGGCTCCTCACAGAGCTCACTTCAGAAGAGTGAAAACTTGGTAGCATGTTACTGGTAGTTTTTCCCATATTGGGTTTCCATGTTAAATACTTTTGTCAACTTGTGTGAATGCTTATGGTTTGTTTTACTGTTATGTTTCTACAAGCTAATTTCAATAGATAGTAAACTGCATGATTAAGTTGTTGACATATGCTACTGCTGCCAAGTAGATCTGAAATACAGAAATTTTTTATTTGCTACATCTAGACCTGAGGATAACTGATTCACCCCTCCCCTCTTAGTTATTCTAAATTGATTCTAGCAGCTCCAACACATTATTTTCTAGAAACCACATGACTTACAAGATACTAATCAAACTTAAACTCCTGTGTTTATCATGAGTTGAGAGATACACCAAGTTTGGAAGTCGCAAAATAAAAAATTTAACCACTGAGTTTATCTTTAGAATCAACACCATCCACACAATCAAAAATTGAACTTAACTGATCCAAGGCTTGCGTTTAATCTCAATAAAATTTAAGCATATTCCCTTTTGATATGAGATTATGTGACAATCACAAGCTCTGAACATGGTCGATGGCTTGAATTTGGTGTTTGAATAGCCCAGACTTGAACTTAACTTTAATTCTTTAATCATGATCTATACATAGACTTGGCGACTGTGTAAAACTTGAAGTCTTGTGATAAAAATTTAAATCCAAGATGTCATACGAGACTTAACGAGATCCACCAGATTAGAACAAAGATCAACGACCTCGAGCATATCTATGAAATCTTCATTTTGACCTTTCTTTAACTGAGCATGTCTAGAGACTTAGCGACTAAGTAGTCTCGCAATCTCCAGACCTTTCATCTAACCATAGTTACCTTATGAGACTTTGTGACCGCAAGTATCTTAACCCAACTTGGATCAAAATCAGGTTACATTTGTAGACTTAGAAGTTACACTGTGTCACGAGATCTTTGAACCATTTCTTAACTTTGGGTTTTATTAAGAGACTTAATGCGGGTCACATGATCCAATGATTGAAACTGAATCTCAAAGTCTTCAAAGGATATTCCTTTTCTTTCTGAGATCACGTGACTGAAGGAAAATTTAAGTCACGAAGAAAAATAGAATATTCCATTTTCTTTGCGTGACTAAGAGATAAACAGAGAAGGGTTAATGTGCACATGACTGCAAGGAAACTTAATTCATCCATAAAAGGTAACAAGGAAATAGATCATGAAAAAGAGAACTAGGGTTTTGCACTTAGGTATTTTTTCATGAACAAGGATAAACCAGGCCTGGAAATATTTAGAGAAAAGGATCACACCCAAGGAAAAATGCAGAATCTTACAAGCTGGGCTCTACCCTCATGGGAGCCACATTTTTCTCCACTTGTAGCCAGAATTCTCATACGATGGGAAAATTGGGTAACAGGTTGTTACCTTAGCTTCTTTGTTTTATTTTAAGTTGTTTGTTAGATTGAACACAACTGATTTAGAAGTTGCATTTGATGCTTCTACCACTCCATCACTAGAAACATTCTTGTTCTTGCTTCACCATTTAGGTTTGTTGTTATATTTTTTAGATTTATTATCACTTTGGAGTGTGATTTCTCCTTTCTTGACCACAATGTCTTCAACATGAATACCATTTTTGATAATTTTAACAAAACTAGGTGAATCTTTCATTTGTAAAGCATACTTCATTTCGGGTACCAAGTTATTGATAAATATTTCCATCTTTTCAGATTTGGGTATTTCTCTTGATTACCTCGCAAAGATTCTCAATCCACCTTTGTAAAAAGTGTGCAAAGGATTCACCAGTTTGTTGTTTCGTGTTACAAAGATCCATCATGGTTACATTATGTTGTATGTTGTAGGAGTAATGTTGGACAAATCACTAGATTAAATCCTCAAAAGATTGCACACTTGGCATGATTTTGGAGAACCATTCCATAACATTTCCACCTAGACTTCCCAAAAATATCCTCATTAGATATGTGGGTTCATGCATGTACTCTATTCTTAGAGCACAAAATTCTCTAACATGGTCATGTGGATATGTTTCTCCCATGTAATTTTTGAATTTGGGTCTTGCCGTGTTAGGAGGAAATGAAAACATGTTTATAGTCTTGTCAAAAGGAAATGGACATATGTGTTCCAAAGAGTATTTTTTTGTTGGTTTAGTATTTTCTTTCTTGAGTGTTGCAATTTCCATTTGCATTAACGTTAATTGTTTTGTGAGGATGGAAATAGGTGTTTGTACCTATTTTTCCTTTAGTCTTTCAACATCATAGTTTTTAGGAAGTTTGACTCCAAGAGAAATCAAGTGTAGGAATTATTTCTCTTTGTCTTCACCAATGATATTTTCCAAGGTCTTCTAGAACTTCCTACTTTGTTTGAGTTTTTTATACTCGTCTTCCAATATGGCTTCCTCACTATCCAAATCAAACAAAGGAAGACCATGATTCTATTCTTGAATTTCTCTATTGTCATGGTCTTGGCTATATTCGTCAAAAGCCACACTCCATTTGTGATGAGGTGCTTCCATTTTGGGTAATTCTTGATCAAATAGGAGATTGCAAGATGTCTCTCCTTGTTCAAATTTGAGAAGTCTAGGAGGTCTCTCTAAGTCATCAGCAAGGTATTGGTTTTGTCTTGTGTTAACCATGACAACTGGGTCTCAACTTTGTCAAAGGTTTTCCAATTATGTCAATAGGATGTCAAATTGTCCAGAGAGGTGTGTCCAAGTAGTGAAAGAGTGTTTCTATTTTTTTTGAGTGAGTGACTATAGCATTACAGGGTTAGAATGCTATGATAGTGAGCTGGGAATGAAAATATTTTCTTGAGTGAAAAGACCACATGTTTTGGGACCAATTGTGAGAATCCAAAAGGACATGCAAGGTAGAATTCTAAGTAAGTTGTGAAATAGTGACAGGCGGACCAAAAAGAGAAACAAGACCAGATGAAAGAGCCAAAAGGGTATCCAAATATACTAAATTTCTGAGAGTGACACATGTGCAAGTACCCACTATCCTAGATGAAACTCCATAAATGCGAGCTTTTAAATATAGGATGCGAGATTCAGCTAACCAAATGTGATTTTATACAGAATTTAAATGTGAGCTCCTTTCCCACATGTGAGCCAAGATTTACTAAATGTGATGAAGGTCCCTGAAAGTGAGCCTATGCAACCAAATGCAATCTGGGAATGACCAGATGCAAGCCTCTATTGGTTTTGCAATTTTTGGGGTCAGTTTGTCTCAAAGTACGTGAAATGTTTTCTGATAGCAGGGTCTATCTAAGACTTTTTAGAGTGTTTTTAAACAAAATGCCAGTCAGGGAATGAAATTTGTTGCTTGATTTGACGATTTTATCTTGTTAGTGTATTTTAGGACACATCAAGCAATGTTTATTAGGGTGAAAAAACACATCCCTATTCCCTAGATTATAGGCATAGAGTGAAAATCTTTACTCATAGACTTAGGTACACACTCACATGCTAATCATAATATGACCATCACCAAGCATGCAATGGCTCCAGTTATGATGCAGTATTAGCCGACTCCAAATTCAAGTGAGGGCACAAAATGATGAGTATCTTGGGGCAATTACTATTTTCGTTGCACAAATATTATCACCCTTTTGGAGATAAACCTGGTTGTTTTTTACTACAAGTGTTGTTTAATTGTGGGCATAGACTTGCAATCATACCCCATAGAATTCCACAAGGAAAAATTGGCATATAGCACTATTAGTACTCAAATGTGTGTAGTCTCACAAGAGAGATTCAAGAGGATCCACTCCACACACACTTAAGCATGTTCAAGGAATGATGTCGATATTTCAAGAACAAAATCGATTATGTCTTCTGAGGCTTTGGCCTACAAGGAAGCATATTGATTATAGTGAGTTGGAAGGGTTGGCGTAAACTTGTCCTTACTTGGGTCATTCTCGGGAGATTGTTTCCTCAACCAACATGACCTCTAATGTTTTTAAAGCAATTAAAAAGGATTGGTGACTTAGGACTCTAGATTTCTGATTCTTTGAAAAAAGAAGAGTATAATCTCCTATTCCATGTTGTTTTCTCCCACAAGCACATCAAGCATGTTCATTTCCTAACATTTCATAACTCAAAACTAAATCCCCCATAACGAGTTTTGGATTCTTCCAACTTGGGAAAAAGAGGAAATCCTCTAGTTGGACTAAGAAATGTGTTTAAATTTAATTATTTTAGTGCGTATTGTAAGAATTGACAAAACATGTAAGAAAAGTTTGATTGTTCAATTTCCCCAAATTTAATGGGTTTGCGTGTTCAATTAATTTCTAACTTTAGACAGTTTGCTTGTTCATTTACCCCAAATTCTCATCAAGTTCTAAATTGAATTTTGAGTTTCTAATTTTCCTTAAAGGAAAAGAGCATAATCCTCTAATCAATTTAGTAAATGAGGGAAAATGTGCTTAAGATTTGAAAACTTTGAAAAATGAAAGTTAGGTTGAACAATTTGGCAACCTGCAAACCACTAGTTAGTTATTTTCTCCAACTTTTTGACAAAAAATTCTCTGACAACAACTTGCAAGAAGTTTTTAGGCTACTCAAAATATAGAAATAGTCATGGATAATAGATTAGTGGTTAAACTTTAAAATTTGTGAATAAGCTAACCAAATGCGTCTGTGTTTCTTGAATGCGATCCTAGAAATCTAGTATGCGATTAATGATCCTAAAAATGAGCCTTCAAAAATAAAGGCAAGGAAGGATTTACCAGATGTGAGTATATACTAGATGCAATCTAAGATTCAATGGATGCGATGAAGGAAATAAAGAATGCAATGCCCTTTCCCAGATTTGAGCCGTTACAACTAAAGGTGAGCTTTGGTCACTAAATGTGACTTTATACCTGAAAATAGAGAACACAAATGAGTGAAAAATGGTCTAAAAAGAAGGATAAATCCAAGGATTTTCTCCATGGTGGGTGCCAGAAATGTGTATATTTATTGTACCTACAAGATGCAACACAAAACTTCAATATGTCATTGGATTAGTGTTAAAAATATGAAATATGCGACGAAAACCACATAGAAATTACTAAAAGAAACATATTGCTTCCTATCTAAGAAGAGTATGATAAATGTTATAATTTCCCTTAGATTATGCATGAATCAGTGACATATTCAAGCTTATAATGGAATATTTAAGTTAAATGCAAGCTAAATGTAAATGCGAAGCTCATTTTAGTACTCCAAAAGGAAAGATTATGAAATTACAAAAATGTTGAGCTAAAATTCATTTAGATTTCTAAGAAATTAGAGCAGCATAAGTTTGGAAATGAAATTCTAAAATTAGGGGCCCATTGAGCTCAAAATTCATTCCTTTTATAGAAGTTGAGGAATGAGAGGTCAAGAATGATTTGTGAAGAGAGGTGGAGATTGAATCTTTGGTGATCCATGTGAGGTGATCCAAGTGATTTAAATCTCATTGGCTAATGGATTGACTTTCTATTTTTCAAGTGAGGAGTTGTAATTAGGAGATTTATTTAATTCCTTTTAATTAATTACTATAGCCAAGTATTTAATTGTTTTGATTTGATTAAATAGGCCAATGTAATTAATGTGAGTTAGTGATGAGATCACTTTGATTTTTAGGAGATTAAATTGAGTTTAATGAATTATGCCAATTAATTGAGTAATTTCCTTGACATGATTAGGGGTATGATCACGCTTAGGACAAATAGGGTCTCTAGTTAGAGTAGACCAAATTAGGGTCGTTATAAGATACAATACTAGTACAGGCTGAATTCTCATACAATGATATTGTTAATAAGAGTACAAGGAAGTCTCCTTTTGATATTGTTTATGGGCTCCATCCTAGAGGAGTATTGGAACTAAGAAGCGTACCTTCTATTGGTCCTATAAGTGTAAATGGAGAGGAATTTTTTGAAGCTATTAAGGAAGTACACAAATAGGTAAAGACAAGTCTACAACAATCGAGTTAAAAATACAAGAAGAATGCTGATTAGAAAAGAAGGGACTTACAATTTGCAGTTGGAGATCTTGTGTGGATATATTTGAAGAAAGAGTTATTTCCTAAGGGGAAGTATACTAAAATAATGCAAAGGAATATAGGTCTCTGTCCTATCTTGAATAAATGTGGTAATAATGCATATGAGATTGAACTACCTGATGGATTGGAGTTGCCACCAATCGTCAATGTATGTGACTTACCCTATTTTAAAGGAACTTTGGATGCAAATCATAATATAATGGACATGGAACAAGTTGCAGATGATAGCCTTCCTAAACATGAACCACCTACCTTGGAAATAATTCTAGATATAGAGGTAGTGAGGAAGACTAGGACAAGATAATACAAGAAATACTTTGTGAAATGGATAGGAAATCCAGAGAGTGAAGTTGTATGGATGGATGAGAAGAAGATCCAAGAACACTATAGCACCCTTCATCAACTCATCTCAGTGGGATTGAGATTTATTTTCTAGGGGAGTATGATGTAGGGGCATATACCAAGAAATAAATGGAGGACAAAGAGGATCTTAAGATCCAACATCAATTGGTTTAGAGTAGGAAATGTGTTTGGATTCTAAAGATAATAAGTTACCCTATTTTGTAACCCAATGTTCTGGATAGGTGATTTATAAGCCATACTAGACATATGGGTACTAGGGCTCTATGAAGGTCCTAGGATGTTTTCTAGTTTTCCTTAGGTGTTTTGTAGTTGATCTTGGTTGAAGGGTTAGACCCATATCTTTAAGTTTATAATATTTTATGGAAAGTGTGAAAGTTGCATAATGCAACTTTGCAAAAATGTTGCAAGATTTTGGAAGTTGGAAGGCCAACGGTCATAAAATTGCATTTCCAGTTATGAACCATTGGGAAAGATGCTTGAGGACAACCAAACTAAAATTTAGAGATAGGTTGATGAATTTGTAACATTTGACACTTGCACAATAAGATTTGTTGTGATTTTCCTGCATTTTGTTATGTATTCTAAAATTGTACGATCTCGTACGAATTTTTTTTCAAGAAACATTGATTTGCAAAGTCACAAATATGTTCTAGATTTCATTTTCAATTGGTTTGGAGTGAATTAGTCAAGGGGAATAGGAGTTAGAGTATATTTTGTAGATATAGTTGAGAGACCCTGCCATACAGAGGTTTTCATAGTATTTCACTCATATCTTGAAAATTTACCATGGGGAAAATCTAAGACTCAGGTGTTTTTAAGATATGAGACTTTAATTTAATATTAATGTGGTCTTAGAGTGGGAGATGAATTGTGGGGTGCTGTGAAAGTGAAATAATGGGATAGGCATTGTCATGTGATTGTCTAGTCAAGAGTAATAGAGAACAAAACTTCAACAAATGGTATGTTTCCCTAAGTGTCCCAAGTATTTTTTTGGTTAGGATATTTCATTTCAAAGTACTTTTTTTGTAAAGGTGACCTAATAGGATTATTAGGCTTGGTCAGTACTTTTAGCATTTGGGTACATAAACTTGGAGATATGACTTGTAAATTTGGGATTTGGAGTATCTCTTTAAAGGGTATCTGAATATGTGATTTGTCCAATAGGTCCTTTGAGAACTTTAGGATTTATCCTCAAAAAAACCCCTGGTTAGGGATACTAGCCATTAGAACTTGGATATACTCAAAAAGGAGTGTAGAAATTGAAATTGGGGTTTGTCTTATGACCCTAATAATGTATAGGAAGAAATAATTCACCATTCATAGTGTTATTGTTGAAGTTTGAGAGACCATTCAGTTGGAGAGAGATCTATTCATGGTCCTAGAGACAAAGAAGATGAAAGGAGTGATAGTAGGATGTTACAGTCCTTGGGAAGGGTTGTAGTTCAGTAGATTGAACTTGTTTTGAAATCCTATTGTGATACCCAAGGGCTCTACATCACATATTGTGCTAAAAAATCTTCTTCTCATTAGGAGTCATAGTAGAAAGATCATAAGGAGGGGTGTAAATTTTCTTAGTGATATCCCAATATTCTTCTCTAATGTACCTTAGGTGTGTAATCATTTGTACCTTCCATATAGCATAGTTTGTACCTTTGAATATTGGACTATCATTCTTAAGGATGCCATTAAGATCTCCTCAAGTGATTAAGATTCTGAAAGAGGACTTAGATCTGATACCAATTTTTAGGAACATGGAAATACACACTATTGAAAGGGGGCTGAATCAGTTGTGTCCAAAAATTTCCCAACTTTAACCAGCTTATTATATTTAATTTTATATCTAAATAATGAACACGAATTCAAGATCACAAAACATAAATCAACATATAAAACCAAGATGTTTGACATGGAAACCCTATTGGATGATATCATATTTGGGTACTAATGATGATCATGATATTCATGCTTTGTCATTGATGTCCACATATGTTTCTATGGAGAGAAATAATTGGTTATTACTATTGGATGATGACTAATGTAAGTGTATGAACATTATATGGATGAATCAGAATGATCAAAGACAAGGATATGAAGAAGGATGTGTGATGACCTTTTTCCTAAGGTTTCTTGGCTTAATAGTTAATATTGGAGATGCTACAAATGTTTTAGTGAAGATTGGTTTGTGGACTATGACAGTGATGCTTGACAGAGAAGGTCTCTATGTTTTGGGTATATCTTATAGGAAAAGATGTTTCAGGGTATGCGAGCTTAAGGGATGACAAAAGACATATTGAGGAAGTTTCATTTTTTATCGATAGTCATGAGATGGTTGGTGGCATTAGATGTGGCGTGTATTATGGAGAAGACCTAATTTTTGTCCAACTTTAGAGATGTAGCGTGTATTATGGATTGTGAGCATGGATTGCGGATCTTGTAGTATATCTAATGTGTTGTAATTGGTGTTTACTTATTTTAGGTACCTTGTATATATTATCAAGGGGTTAAATAATTATTTCTATATTGGGAAAGATTAATTGACCGACCTAATCAATTATTGTAATAGGGTATGTATGAGAGATATTTTCTTTTGAAAAGATGTGATAGAGGAATGATGAAAAGATAATTGAAGGATAGAGAAGTGTGGAAGCTACGAAGCTTGATTTTCTACTGGATGTAGAGTGGAGTTTGTGATTAGAGTACTTCATTGGAACTTACTAACTAAAGACACTTGCTATTAGACAGTTCACTGGACTATATATTTTAGATATACACTTATTCAAATTATTAATCCATGAAGGTGGCTTTAAATTTCTTTGGGAAGTGTGCCTGGGTAGTGAGCCCACTATTACTCTTGACTCCTAACAAGGTATATCCTTTAACAGGGACTATGTACTATAATGTTGTAATAAGCTCCTAACATGGATAAATATTTTAACAAGGATACTATACTCTCAGTACATCATTTGTGGGTGCTAGTTCCCATCGGGGTTTTACCTTTAACAGGGTTTCCTCAACAAAAAAGATTTATGTTATTGTGTTGTAATTTATTGTGTTATCATTTGCATTGTGGATTTGGTTTAAAAACTTTAACGTTTAATACTGTATCACAAATGATTCACCCCCCTCTCAGTTGTGCTTGTGGACTATTTTTCCTAACAATTTATATCTGAGCTACTAGTCCTTAGAGAGAAATCTTAACAACTTGAGGTGATCCTAAAGATGTCTTACTACAGGAAGGATAGTCTAAAATTTTATCCTAAAAACTTTGATAGTTGGAAGAACAAGATGAGAACACATTTACTATGTTTGGGAATCGACTACTAGATGATCACAAAAAGAAAGGAAAAGATAGCGATTGAGGATGAATTGAGAAAGATAATAAAGATGATATGAAGCTATTTTCATGTAATAGGGTCACAAGGGAATCATTGATCAGTGCACTTTATGAAGGTGAATTCATAGAAGTAAAAGACCTGGATTCTACACATGAGATTTGGACAAGATTAGAAGCACTATATATAGGAGATAAGTTTACTAAATAGACAAAGATACAAAACTAGAAAAAAAGATGTAATAAATGAAGATGAGAGATGATGAGAACATTAGGGCATATGCACAAAGAATTATTGAAGTGGTTATTGGAATCAGAAACTCTGGAGCTACCTATAATGAGGAAGAAGCGATTGCGGAGATGCTTAGATCTTTGACACCTGCATACAAAACTAAAGTACAAAATATAGATGAGATAATACCTTTTAATCCAAAATTCACTAGAGAGATGTTGATCAGAAAGCTAACTAATTTTGAGGCTAGATAATTGGGAGATTATTTACCTAAAGTAGAGTCAGCATTCAAGGCGGCTGTTCATAGAAATAAAAAAACCTTACCTGGAATTGCAAGCACCAGCAATAGTGACTTGAGAGAAGATCTTGGAGACTATGCTAATGAATGGGAATAGATACAGGAGGAAGAAAGAAAGATAGATGAAGTGGTAGCCTTAATTTCTAGAATATTTTTTCATGTTAACTTTGATAATATTGTGATGGAAAGTATGACAAAAGTTGTAAGAGATCTACCTAAGATTGTGAAACCATCTAACACTATGTGTAGAGAGTGTGTTATGGGGAAGCAGAATACAAGCAGTTTTAAAAGAAAATATTATTCAGCAAAAGGGAAGTTGGATCTAGTACATACAAATATACAAGGTCGTACAAGGTAAATATCTTACTATGGTGAAAGGTTCTGTGTACTTTATATTAAGATATGGATCGCATTCTTTGTGTTTTCTGTTATGATGTGGGTTGTATTTCCTAGAGAGAAGTCTGAAGCATTGATTCGTGAGATGAAAATTTTTATTGGTTTGAAAATTAATAAGAATAAGAATGGAATTTTTATATCTCAGACCAATTATCTTGAGGAAATGTTGAATAAGTTTGGAATGGAAGATTGTAAACCTATTGGGACACCCATGGTGATTGGATATAAACTAACTAGTAATGATGAGACTCAAAGTATTTTTCAGACAAAGTACAGATCAATGATTGTTAGTCTATAATACCTAATTCACATGAGACTAGATATTTCCAATGTAGTTGGAATTATGGCAAGATATCAAGCAAATCCTAAAGAGACACACCTTGCTGCTATGAAAAGAATTTTCAAATACTTGAAAGGAATAATAGAATATGGATTGCGGTATAAAAAATTAGATGATTTTGTTTTATAGGCTTACACTGATGTTGAATGGGTAGGTAATGTGGATGGTAGAAAGAGTACAAGTGGTGGAGCATTTTTCCTTGGGAAAAGGCTGGTTTCTTGGCTAATTAAGAAGTAGGACTTTATTACTCAGTCTACTGTTGAATCAGTGTATGTTGCTACTGCAGTAAATTGTACACAAGTTTTTTGGATGAATCAAATGCTGAAGGACATTGGAATAATTTTTGAAGAGCCACTGGTTATCCATTGTGATAACACTAGCACATTTTATATGTTGAAGAATCATGTAATGCATTCAAAGACTAAACATATTTCTATAAAGTATCATTTCTTGAGGGACAAAGTTACAGAGAAAGAGATTAGACTGGAGTATATTAGCACAAAGGAACAGATAGTTGATATATTTACAAAAACTTTCCCAAAATATGATTTTGAATATCTTAGAAGTGTGCTTGGGGTGAGATCCCCTCCCAATGGTAATTAATTAATTTAGACATGCATGAGTCCAGTGGATTTCAGAGCTATATCATTTTCTGGACTTGATGTATGGATCTACTCCTCAAGAGGAGTGATCACAGGAACACTATGGAGCACATTTGGGTGATTTTTGCACTTGGTTGTTAAAAATGAAGATTTGAAAAAGATACACCTTATATAAGATTACAGAATATTTATGGCACCCTTTGCCATTGTTTCCTAAGGGGGGAATATTCTATGTGAAAATCCCTACTATTTTGGGGAGATTTGTGTTGAGGATATTGAGAATATTATATTGAGAGAGATTTCTTTTTGGGTTGATTGATTTTCCCATATGTTGACATCAATTCCAAAGGGGGATATTGTTGGATGATATCAGATTGGGGTAATACTTATTATGTTGATATTCATGTTTTGTCACTAATGTCAACATATGTTTCTATGGAGAGAAGAGACTAGTTATTACTATTGTATGATGACTGACAGAAGTGTACCTACACTGTACAAATGAATCAGAACAATTGAAGTCAAGGATATGAAGAAGTATTTGTGATGAAATTATTGCTAAGGTATCTTGGCTTAATAGTGCATATTGGAGATGCTACAGATGTTTTAGTGAAGACTGGTTTTTGGACTGTGACAGTGATGCTTGACAGAGCAAGACTCTTTGTTTTAAGTATATCTTATAGGAGAAGATGTTTTAGGGTATGCAATCTTAAGGGATGACATAAGAAATATTGAGGAATTTTTGATTTTGATTGATAGTCATGAGATGGTTAGTGACATCAGTTGTGGCATGTATTCTGGAGAAGACCTATTTGTTGGCCAACTTCAGAGATGTAGCGTGTATTATGGATTGTGAGCATGGATTGCAGATCTTGGAGTATATCTGATGTATTGTAATTGATGTTTACTTGTTTTAGGTACCTTGTACATCTTAGAAAGGGGTTAAATAATTATTTGTATATTGGGAAAGATTAATTGGCTGACCTAATCAATTATTGCAATAAGGTATATATGAGAGAACTTTTCTCTTGAAAAGATGTGATAAAGGAATGATGAAAAGATAATTGAAAGATAGAGAAGTGTGGAAGCTACAAAGATTGATTGGCTACTAGATGTAGAGAAGATTTTGTGATTAGAGTACTTCATTGCAACTGACCAAGAAAAGATAGTTTCTATCAGACAGTTCACTAGATTGTATATTTCAGATATACACTTGTTCATATTGTTAATCCTTGAGGGTGGATTTAACCTTCTTTGGGTAGTGTGCCTAGGTAGTGAGCCCATTGTTACTCTTAAATCATAATAGGTTCTGTCCTTTAACATAGAATATGTACTATAATGTTGTAATTGTTGGAATAATGGAAGGGTGTGTACTGAGAGGGGAGGGGTAAATCAGTACCCTTAAAAACTTTTACCAATTAACCTTAGTACTCATAAGTTATATTACTGACCATTGTATCTTTATTCTCTTACACATGTAATATCATAACATAAATGTAATTTCATGTAAACTAACATAGAAAAATTCATGAAATTCATTTACACATGACACAAGAATTGTTAACGCAGAAAACCCATGTTAGAAGGTAAAAACTACGGTGGAGATGAAACCCACAAAGTTTCACTATCTATAGAATGGAAGGTGTCGGTTAAGGTTGAAAGTTGTGATCACTTCTAATGATCTTACCCTATTAGGAGTAACATGTTAGACTTGTTAAGTCTACCCGGTTAAGAGATTTCAGCAACACAATGTATATGTGCACTCGGTTAAGAGATTTACAATAAGACTGTTAAGTCCACCTTCTTGAAGGATTTATTCTATTTTCTATAGTTTTTAGAGAGTAGAAAAAATACTTATGACCTGATATCTTGCAATCTTGAATTTCTGAATACATTTCCATTAAGTTCACAAAATATATGTATCACCTATTGTGATTGATAATATCTCTAGCTTTGCTCGGTAGCCTTGTATGTAGTTCTTGATAACTAAATTCTACTTTATCTGTTCTTCTGTATGAAAACCTGTGTTTGATCCTTAGATTTCCTCTATGGCTACAATCATCATGTCTTGATTTATTACTACAGCTATTTATTCAAGATTATGACCTAATTAGGTTTCATGCTTTTCTTGATAACTCTAATGACCAAAGGTTTACAACTTGACCTTGATCTCCTAGTTTACATGTATACAATCAGTTAAATTGATTAAATCCATTATTTATGCTTTACCTAATCCTCAAGAAATGGTTTTATAGCTAAGCATAAAGCTATTTTTAAGACTAAAGTGCTTTAGCTGATGTGTAGTTCAGATCCTCTTTTCTCAAGAATAAACCTATCTCTTGGTAGACTGGTGCTTGGTATACTCTGTAGACTGTGCTCGGTGATGTCTTTATAAGAATGTGCTCAGTTTACTCTATAGACATTCTGTGCTCAGTTTACTCTGTGAACTATCTTCCTCAAGTTACACTATAAAGTATCTATCGGTGTACACTGTGACCGACGATCCAAAACTGTTTCCTTGTATACTAATGAAAAATTTTGATCCTTGAAGGATTATCAGTAATAATCTCCTAATAGGGGTAAATATTTTAATAGGGATACTATACTCTCAGTACATCATTTGTAGACATTGACTCCCATTGGGGTTTTACCTTTAACAGGGTTTCCTTGACAACAAAGGATTGTGTTATGACATTGGCATTTACTGTGTTATCATTTACATTGTGGATTTGGTTTATAAAGTTTAAAGTTTAATATTTTATATCACAATTGATTCACCTTCCCTCTCAGTTGTGCTTTTGGACTGTTATTCCTAACAAACACAATTAATGGAAAAAATATGGTGGGCATCAAACCCACAAGATGATGTACTCTCTTAAAGAACTATACCCTGTTAGAAGTATTACAAAGGGGAATGCACATTCATTCATGCACACGGCCTAAAGCTCATTGCTCAAATACAAAAGAGGCTATAACCCAAAGGAAGGATTATTTCCTTATAGAAATTTTTGATCACAAATCATAGAGGACAAACAATCCATAACTCCCAAACTAACTAATAGCATCTTATATATATTAATACAGTTCCGATGAAGTACAAATCTCTGGATCAATTAAAAATTCCACTCATACCTCTTCTCTCATCCACTCTCACATATCTCATACATTATAAATTACAAATTATTACATATTTATACACATTTAATCACTTTATCTCTACTAGCTCAACCACAGACCTAATTACAAAATATTAATTCATTAGAGCTCAATACACAATGTGATCCATTGAATGCCAGCTAAGACATAGTGGTGTACGAGCACCAAGGGCCCTTTGAGGAAAATTTGGACCATTTTGGGTCAATTGTTTTAATAAGGCCATGATGAGGCCATTTTAATTCTTTTATGAGTAAATAAGGTCATAATGTCCACTGTATTCAATTTGTAAGGCCATTGTGCCATTTTGTCAGCTTTAGGCCAATTAGGTCCTGAGTGGGTCAAATTAGGTCAACACCTCAAGAGGCACCCAAATGTGATGTAGATGGTATAATTCATGATTTGAGGCCATAGTTGAAATGTCTAAGGAGTTCTAGGTTGATAGAGAGTCAATTGATAAAAAAAATGTAAAAATTGTATTTCAAATAAGGGTTCCAAGTGATAAGAGGTGATGAGATAGATTAAAAATGATATAAAATATTCTTTCCCAAATATATTTCAAACAATGTGCTTTGTTTTAAATCTCTATATTTGTTGATTAGATGGGTTGGGACTATAACAGTCATAGTTATTAATTATCTCTTTATTGTTTGGAATTGTTGTATATTTGTAAGCACCTAAAAAGGGGTTGAGATTGTTATTTTGAATCCATTTACATAATTATGGGTAACATAGTTCAGTCTTGTCCTATTATGTGTTGAAGGTGATTAATGAAAGTGATCTTACATAAGCCTTATAGGTTTTATTTCACAGTGAACTTTGAAAGGGTGTTGTTACCAAACAATTTTTTCATGTGTGAAGGTGTATTTCAAATCAATACAAATGTCTATCCACTATGTTGGGTTCGCTTGGTAATGGTTGGAGGCCTAAATATTTCCTATCTGATGCATATAATAGTATTGGTGTGCTGATGCATAAGTCTACAAGTCACCTTTACATTTATGAATTGAGTGCATTCCTTGTATAGGTTATGTCAAGAGTTGATCATCAGGGATATATCATGGTAGCGGTGTCTTTCGATGTCAAGTTTTTGTGAATTTTCCCTATGTTTCATTGAAGGCCTTATGAATGCAAAGAGTGTTTGTTCCCAAGTTCCTTGTATGAAGGTAAATTGTGTGAATATGTTTTTTGAGCCTTGAGCCTCTTTATATTTTGGTATAAAAGTATACAAATTAGGTTCATGAAGGTTGAAAAGATTCCTCCAAAGAACATCTAGATGGCTAGATAAGTCTAAGAGTTGAGAGAAGAACTTGAAATAAGAGATAGGGAAATAAGGGCATGTAGGGAACATTATGAAGCAAGGGAAATATATTTGAGGCAAGTTAGAAGAGAGAATGCAGCCATACTAGAAATATTGGAATCCTTGGATAGGAATCTAAGAAGAGAGGAGAAACATAATCAAGAAGAGAATGAGAGTGCAGGAGAGAACCCTCCTAAGTAAAGTGAAGATGATATGGATCCTAATGAGATAAGGATGGTGTAAATACTAAGGGATGTCCAAGTTGATGAAATAAAGGCCAATGTTGAGTTGCTTATGTATGGAGGAAGGATGGATAGTGAATAAGTAATAGGGTGGATAGATGCCCTATAAAACTATTTTAATTTTGAGGAGATGATTAAAGACAAGAAGGTAAATTTTGTTGAGACCAAGATAGAGGAACCATCCTTAACATGGTGGAACTTTGTACAAGGAGAGAGGGTTGCAAAAGGGAAGAAAAAGATTAATTCTTGGGGGTAGAATGGTGGCCATAGTGAAGACTCAATTCCTTCTCATTGATTATGAAATTCTAACCTATAGGCAAAGGTAAAATTTGAAACAAAAAGAATTGGATGTGATGACATACACTACAGAGTTTAAAAAATTGAGCATAAGGGTAGGATAAAATGAATATGAGGAAGAGAAGGTGGCTAGGTACCTAACTAGGTTAAGGAACAACATCCAAGATGTGATTGGGTTGAATACACCCAAGAAAATGAGATAATTATTTCAACTTGAAAACATGGCTGAGGAAAAGCTCAAGAGGAAGCAAGAGATACAAGGAGGAGGTAGAGGAAATACTAATAAGAGAAGAGGTTCAAAGCATATCAGTGAAGGCCAAGGAGACTCAAAAAAGGAAAAAGACCAAGGTGCAGATACAAGAGGAGGATTTAGAGGTATTAGGGGTAGATTTGGTGGAGGTAGAGGCTCATATGTCTTTATAGGGAGATGCTTCACTTTTGGTGAGGTTGGACACCCATATTTTAAGTTTCCTAATAAGTTTGGTGATACTTATAGTAGTGGTTAGAGAAGGAATGAGAAGAGAGTACAAATTGTGCAAGAGGAGGAAGAAGGAAGTGTCAAATTCTCAAGAAAAGAATGTGATCCAGAAGTTGGTGAAGATTTGATAATGCAAAGAATTTTTTTGAAGAACTCCAAGAAAATATAACCAATGCAAAGGAAGAGCCTATTCAAGACCAGATGTAAGAGAAAAGGTAAGGTGTGCAAATAGGTAATTGATTTAGGATCTATTGATAACATGGTGTCAAATAAAATGGTTGATAAGTTAGGATTGGTGAAGGCACCACATGAGACACCATATAAGTTATAATGGTTAAATGATGATCATACACTTCTAATGAATGAGTAGGCCCTAGTTGATTTTCAAATTGAATAGTATAAGGACAAGGTGGTATGTCTACCAATGCAAAGTTTTCATTTATTGCTTGCAAATCCATGACACTTTGAAAAGTGTGTTGTATATAATAGGAGGGATAATACCTATCTAATTAAACATGAAGGAAACTCATTTTCTTTATTCCCATTGATAGAGAATGTAGAAGATCAGACAAGGGAAGAAAGAGTAGTCATGATGGGTGCTAAGGAGTTTGTAAAAGTGGATAAGAAAGATACCATTTTTATTGGGAGTGTATTTTGACCCATAGCCAATGGGAAGGTTGAAGGAATAGTCATTCATGGACAAGGAGAAGCAAACAAAGAATAAAAATCAGATTTGATGATAGTAAAAGGTGTAAGAAGCAGCTAAGGAATGGATAGAGGCCATAACCAGTCAAGAAAAATGAACAAAGGTCATAAACCAAGACGTTGGAGGAGGAAAATCATAGAACCTCCAAGGGTAGATGCAAGTTCAGGTTTGAGGATAGTGATAAAGGAAAATGATGGTAGAGGGAAGCCACCAAGACAAAACACCAAGTGGAAGCAAGCCCAAGGCAACTTCAAGAACCAAGTTGATGCAAGTGGTTGGACCACTTCAAAGAAAAGTCAAAGCATAAGAGGACCATAAATGAAGATGCATGGAATGCAAGGAAAAAAAATATTCAACACTTCCTCTTGTGATGAGAGAATATTCTTAGGGGGGTGTATGGTGAAGGAAAACCAAGGGCCCTTTCAAGAAAATATGGACAATTTTGGGTAGATCATTTTAATAAGGACACGATGAATCCATTTTGCTTCTTTTTATGATTAAATAAGGTCATAATGTCTATTCAATTTAATTTGTAAGGCCATTGTGCCATTTTTCACCTTTAGACCATTAGGTCCTGAGTGGTTCAACTTAGGTCAACACCTCTAGAGGCACCAAAATGTGATGTAAATGGTTTAATTCATGAGTTGAGGCCATATTTTGCATGTTTGAGGAGTTCTAGTTTGATAGGGATTTAATTGAAGGATTTAGAAACAAATTGAACAAATTATCCTATGGGACTCTTTTAAAAAGTTCTAAAACTGTGGTATTTGAAAGGTATTTTAAGACTCTAAACAGTGGTATTTATCTTTGGATGGGAGGTTTTGTCTATTGGTAGAAAACTGATGCCGTAATGGGTCTACAACACCATTCCTATAGACTATGATTGCATAAATATATTTTCTTATTATTTGTTGGTGCAGGAGCACACCTAGCTCAAACCCTTAGCTCTTTATTTCTGGCATGTACTCACTCTAGCCCAATCAGAAGAGTTTGTGTGGACCTTAGAAGGTCATTTGTTTTATTTCCCTAAGATGGATATGACTAGGTTAATCCATGTCTAGATAGGTTTCTTGGTTGATTTATTTTAGTTGTGTGTGTGAGGTAGTTTGTAAGCCTCTGGAAATCCAACCAAAGCATCAGGAAATTTTGATAAGCTGCTTGGTATGACTGACGCTCGGTATCACTAGCACTCGATTAACATTGTGAATTTTGGTTAACACTATCAATTAACACTGTGAATTTTGGTTAACACTATCAGTTAACACTGTAAATTTTAGTTAACATTGTCAGTTAACACTGTTGATTAACATTGAGAATTTTGGTTAACACTGGCACCGATTTAGACTAGCACTCAGTTTTGCATTATTGTTGCTTGGTAAATTCAGTCGTAATAGGTCGTGAAATGCAGATCTTGTCTTTTATGGACAGTATGGGCAATTTTAATGGTTCCTAAAGAGATACTTACAAATATGTGGGTAGTTAGGGTTGTTTCCAAGGAGAGGATGGTTAATAATGACATCCCAAGCATTCATCTAAGGAGAGTAGAGATTGAAAAAGAAGAGAAGCTACAAGAAAGTTATAGAGTTGTAGATTATTGTATTATTTGATTTCATTTTCCATTAATGAGAAGTTGCAGATTGTGTGTTTAGTGAATATCAAGCTTTGTTGTTCATTATGCATGCAAGTAGATTAGTTCACTCTTTATTTCTGTTTTGCAAATTGTTAGTTCTTCACCTGTTCTAGGTTGTAAACAGTAATGGCCCCTCAAGATTCCTGAATCCATGGTGAGAATTATGCATTGGGATGGAACTCAAGAGGAGCCCTTGTACATAGTTGCCTTTTTTTTTTTGGTAGAAGAAATCTTACCATAGGAAAGAGATCGGTAATAGTCCGGCTAGGGAAGAGAATGAAAGAAATGTTCTGGAAACATTGATTGAGTGAGTATAATGAATCTATTTGTGTAGGTTCAGTGAGGAAGATGAATAATATGTCGATGGGGACTGAGTCTTGAAGGGGAAGTAAAGCTAATAGTGAATTACCTCATTTTAAGGTTGTGAATACCCTAAGAGATCTAGGAGAAAGATCTCAGAGTGGAGCCAAGCTGACTATGTAATAGCAATGAGACTCTAGTACCACATCAGATTGGTATCAAAGCGTAAATTGATTGGGCTTGTGGTAGATGTTCCAGCCAGCAGTATCAGTAGGTAAAAACAAGATGGTCACCAATGCAGAGCTTGTAAAGGAATTAGATGAGGAGAAGAGGGTAATTGAAGACTAAAGGGAAAGGAGTAGACTCCTTGAAGAAGCCCTCGATGAGATGAAGGTAAAACTTCAAGAAGTTGTAGATGCAACTAAAAGGAGAAATGGGGATGAAGTCAGTAGCAGCAAAGGGAAGTAGAAAGTTGATGAAGAAAACTTAATACCTAAACCAGACCCTCTAATGAGTGAGGAGCCATTTCTAAAAGATCTTAGAGCCCTAGGAGGCAAAAGTCTTGAAGGAATTCCATTATTTAATGGAAAAATGGACAGTGAAGTAGTTGTGGAATGGATAGAATAGATTAAGAATCATTTTGAATGTGAGGGCATAACTGAAGCACAAAAGGTAAAAGTTTCAAAGTCAAGGTTAAGAGGTTCAACATTAACATGGTGGAAATGCCTCCAAGAAGAGAGGGAGGAGATGGGTAAGAATCCTATTTCAAATTGGAAGGCCATTTTAAACAAGGCAAAGGAGAAATACCTACTTGAGGATTACGAAATCCAGTTACATAAGAAGAGGTAGATTTTTAAAAAAAAATATTTGGATGTGGCTACGTATACTGAAGAATTTGAGAAATTGTGCTTGAGTTCAAGAGTCCAAGAGGATGAGACTATCAAGGTGGCTAGGTATCTTGGAGGCCTAAAATGGAATATCCAAGATTAAATCATTTTGTGGACTCCCACGACCATCCATAACTATTTCCAACTTGCATTGAAAGTGGAAGAGAAGAAAAAAAAGAAATCAGAATCAAACTTTAGAGGAAGAGGTAGAGGTAGAAAAGGAAGAGGACAAGGAGGCTATGGTGGAAGAGAATCAGATTCAAGGTAGAAAAGTGAGAACAAGTTCACTGAAAAATAAGGAAGGAAAAAGAAATAGAGGAGGTTTCAGCAGAGGTAGAGTTTCTAACACTAGTTGGAGAGGAAGGAGTAGCAACAATCAAGAAAGAGAAGCATCCTACTTTGCAACCATGAGATGCTACCACTGCAATCAACTAGGGCATCCTGCCTATAGGTGTCCTGAAAAAGGTTCTACTTCTAAAGGAAGTGGAAAGAGAGTTAGCTATGTCCAAGAAGAATCAAGTTGTAGCAACAAGCCATTTGAGGTACCATTAGAATAAGAGGAAGGTGAGAACCTCATGATAAATAGGACCTTAATCAAAGAGCCAAGCAAAGAAGAAACAAGCCAAAGGAGATCACTCTTTAGAGTGAAGTGCAAGATCATAGGGAAGGTGTGTAGAGTCATTATTGATTAAGGATTAACTAATAATATCATTAGTGAAGAGGCAGCAACCAAGTTAAATTTGAAAATGATTCCACATGACAACCCATACAAGGTTACATGGCTCAACAAAGGACAACATGTGTTTGTAGGAGAAAAAGCATGGGTAGAGTTCACCATTGGCAAGTATAAAGATAGAGTCCTATGTGACATTCTTCCCATGGATGCATGCCACCTTATACTTGGAAGGCCATGGAAATTTGATAGGCAAGCCATACATGATGGAACCAAGAATGCCTACTCATTCAAGAAAAATGGGGTGACTTTCAAAATTCAATCCCTGATAGAAGAAGGAGAGATGAAAACATCAAGTCCAAGTGTGCTCATGGTTGATGAGAAAGAGTTCTTGAAGACTCTAGGAGAAGGAGAAGGAGTTGGGTTTTCTTTAGTATTGAATCCAAAAGGTGAAGTTGTTGTCAAGAAATCAGAGATACCAAATGAGGTAAAAGAAATACTTGAAGAGTATAGGGACATTGTGAATGATGGCCAGCCCACTCCCCTACCTCCTAAGAGACTTGTTAGCCACAAGATTGACTTCATACCAGGAGCTACCTTACCCAAAAAAGCTGCCTATAATATGACCCCTCTACAAAATGAGAAAATATCCAAACAAATTAGAGAGCTATTAGACCAAGGCCTAATTAGAAAGAGCATAAGACCATGTATAATCCCTACTATTTTAGCACCTAAGAAAGGAGGATCTTGGAGACTTTGTACTTATTATAGAGCCATTAATAGAATTACCATTAGGTATAGGCTCCTAATACCTAGAATTGAAGACCTAATGGACTATTTAGGGGAGGCAAAGTACATTAGCAAAATTGACCTTCAGAGTGGCTACCACCAAATTAGGATAAATGAAGGAGATGAATGGAAAAAAGCCTTCAAAACTATAGAAGTTTTGTATGAATGGATTGTAATGTCGTTTGGTTTGCCTAATTCTCCCTCAACCTTTATGAGGCTTATGAATGAGGTATTGGTAGAATGCATTGGTAAGTTTGTTGTTGTCTACCTAGATGACATTTTAGTTTTTAGCAGAACTAAGGAGGAGCATATTAGGCATTTTAATATTGTTTTCAAGAAATTACATGATGAAAAACTAATGATCAATTTGGAAAAGTGTGACTTCATGAAGCAGGAGCTTGTATATCTCGATTTTTTTTTGTCTCAGGGTGACCTCAAAATGGATCAAGAGAAGGTGGATGCCATTCTAAGTTGGCCTAGTCCCAAGGCTGCAACTAAGGTGAGAATTTTTCATGGTTTAGCTCAGTATTACAAAAATTTCATTAGACAATTTAGTAGGATTTGTGCACCCATGTTAGACACCATTAGAGGTGGGATGAGGAAAAATTTTCAATGGACAGTAAGAGCTGAGAAAGGGTTTGAAACACTCAAGGAGAAGATAGAAGAGTTGCCTACTCTAGTTCTCCCGATCTTTGATTATATTTTTACAGTGGAATCTGATGCAAGAAATGTGACCATTGGGGCTTTCATAAGCCAACAAGGAAGACTAGTAGCTTTCCATAGTGAGAAGCTAAATGATGCAAAGAAGAAGTAATCTTCTTACAACTTAGAGTTGTATGATCTAGTCCAAGAACTCAAGAAGTGGAGGCACTACTTGCTAGTAAATGAGTTCATAGTATATACTGATAACCAAGCTCTCAGCTTCCTTAACTCTCATGACAAACTTAGCAGCAAACACATGAAGTGAGTGGAGTATCTACAAGCCTACACTTTCAATATCAAGCATAAAAAGGGAGTACATAATAAGGTTGTTGATGCATTGAGCAGAAGGATTCTCACAATACAAAGATTTCAGCTACAAAGCATAGGTATTGATAGCTTCAAAAACCTATATGCTGAAGATGAAGATTTTGCCCAAATCTACAAGGTATGCAAGGATTTAAAAAACAACTTTCATGGTGAGTTTTATGAATATACCTTGCAAAATGATTTATTGTTTAAAGGAGGTCAGATTTGTGTTCCTAAAGGGTCTATGAGAGAGAATTTTATTCAATAAAAAACATAGTAGAGCACTTAGTGGTCATTTTGGAGTCAATAAGACTCAAGAGCTAGTCACTAGGTTCTATTTTTGGCCTAGAATAAATAGAGATGTTAGACAATATGTTTAGAGTTGTGTAGTGTGTCCAAAAGCAAAGGCAACATCTTCCAATGTAGGTCTTTATCAGCCACTTCCAATCCCAACCAGACCATGGGAATACATAAGCATGGATTTTGTAGTTGGTTTTCCAAGAATAAGGCAGGGATATGACAGTATTTATGTTGTTGTGGATAGATTTGGAAAGATGGCTCATTTCATGCCTTGCAAGACTATTCATGATGCTTGTAACATTTCTCAGTTGTTTTTCAATGGAGTGGTGAGGATCCATGGACTCCCACTTAGTATTGTTTCAGACAGGGACACCAAATTCATGAGCCATTTTTGGAATACCTTATGGAAAAAGCTTGGCACTAACTTGTCTTTTGGATCTACCTACCATCCAAAGACAGATGGCAAAATAGAGGTGGTCAATAGGAGTCTTGGTAAATTTATGAGACGCCTCACAAAGGAGTATGGTCAAGCATGGGACCAACTCATTGGACAAGCTGAATATGCATACAATGATATAGTGAACAGATCAATGGGTAAGAGTCCCTTTGAAATAGTTTATGGTTTTCACCCAAGAGGGATTTTTGAACTTAGAGAATTGAAGGAAGGAACACATGGTAGTGGATATGATGATGAATTTTCTCATTCAAGGAGAGAATTCCATGAAAGTGTGAGAAAGAACTCGATTGAAAATGCTGAAAGGGTAAAGCAAAAGGTGGACACAACAAAGAGGGATGTTCAGTTTCAGATTGGAGACTTTGTGATGGTACACTTGAATAAAAATAGGTTGCAAAAAGGTGTTCTTCACAAGATATAGATGAAGAGGATAGGTCCATGTAAGATACTTGCAAAGTATGCAAACAATTCATACAAGGTGGAGCTTCCTGAAGATATTGGGCTGTCGCCGGTTTTTAACATTGCAGATTTGATAGCATACAAAGGACCAATTCAAGATCCTGATCAGAACCTTCAAGAGGTAAAATATCTAAAATTAACCCCTAATCCATCTATGATAGTTGAAAAGATACTAGAATCAAGGGTCTACAAGAAGACTAGGAACAAAGACTATATGGAACACCTTATCAAATGACATGAAAAAGTAGAGGCTAGTGCTACTTGGATCAGGGAAACAAACTTCAAGAGTTTGGGCATTGATCCAAACATGCTCAATCCAAGGATGGATTAACCTTTCTTTTTTTTGGGGGAGCATGGTGCAGGAGCACACCTAGCTCAAACCCTTAGCTCTTTATTTCTGGCATGTGCTGACCTAGCCTTGTCAGGAGAGTTTGTGTGGACCTTAGAAGGTCACTTGTTTTATTCCCTAAGATGGATATGACTAGGTCAATCCATGTCTAGATAGGTTTCTTGGTTGATTTATTTTATTTGTGTGTGTGTGAGGTAGTTTGTCAGCCTATGGAAATCCAACCAAGGCATCAGGAACTTTTGATAAGTTGCTTGGTATGACTGGCACTCAGTTAACACTGTGAATTTAGGTTAACATTGTCAGTTAACACTATGAATTTTGGTTAACACTGTCAGTTAACACTCTGAATTTTGGTTAAAATTTTTAGTTAACACTGAGAATTTAGGTTAACACTAGCATCAATTTAGATTAATGCTCAGTTTTGCATTATTGTTGCTCGGTAAATTCAGTCATAACTGCCTGTGAAAAGAAGATCTTTTCTTTTATGGATAGTATGGGTAGTTGTAACAGTTCCTGAAGAGATGCTTACAAATATGTGTATAGTTAGGGTTGTTTCCAAGGAGAGGATGGCTAATAATGACATCCCAAGCATTCATCTAAGGAGAGTAGAGATTGAAAAAGAAGAGAAGCTATAGGAAAGTTACAGAGTTGCAGATTATTGTATTGTTTGATTTCATTTTCCATTAATGAGAAGTTGCAGATTGTGTGTTTAGTGAATATCAATCTTTGTTTTTCATTATGCATGCAAGTAGATTAGTTTACTCTTTATTTCTATTTTGCAAATTGTTAGTTCTTCACCTGTTCTGGGTTGTAAACAGTAATGGACCCTCGAGATTCCTGAATCTATGGTGAGAATCATGCATTGGGATGGAACTCAAGAGGATCCCTTGTACATAGTTTCCTTTTTGTTTTTGGTAGAATCATCAATAGTTACGAGTCTGGAGATCTTACCCTAGGCGAGCTCAGTAATAGTCTAGCTAGGGAAGAGAACGAAAGCAATGTTCTAGAAACATTGATTGAGTGAGTAGAATGAATCTCTTTGTGTAGGTTCAGTGAGGAAGATGAATAATATGTTGATGGGGACCGAGTCTTGAATGGGAGGTAAAGAGGATAGTGACTTACCTCAGTTTTGGGTTGTGAATACCCTAAGAGATCTAGGAGAAATATCTCAGGGCAGAGCCAAGCTGACTTTGTAGTAGCAATGAGACTCCAGTACCACATCATTTGTAGATACAAATAAGGGTTCCAAGTGATAAGAGGTGATGAGATAGCTTTTAAATGATATAAAATATTCTTTCACAAATTTATTTCAAAGAATGTGATTTTTAAAAATCATTATAGTTGTTGATCAGACAGGTTGGGACTTTAATAGTCATAGTTATTAATGATTTCTTTGCCATTTGGAATTATTGTATGTTTGTAAGCACCTAAAGATGGGTTTATACTATAATTTTTAATCCATTTTCATGTTTTTTGGTAGCATATAAGTCTTTTCCTATTATGTGTTGAAGGTGATCAATGAAAGTGATCTTGGATAAGCCTAATAGGTCTGATTTCATAGGAAAATATCAAATTTTTTTGTTACCAAACAAATTTATCATGTGTGAATTTTTATTTTAAATAAATACAAATGACTATCCACTATTTTGGGTTCTCTTAGTAATGTTCAGAGGCCTAAAGTATAAATGGAACATTGATTTTCATACCCATGTAATAGTACTAGTGTGTTTATGCATAAGTCTACAAGTCACCTCTACATTTGTGAATTTAGTTCACTCCTTGAATATAGGCTATGTCAAGACTAGATAATCAAGGATATATCATGGCAATGTTGTCTTTTGATGTCAAGTCATTGTAACTTTCCCCTATATTGCATTGAAGGCCTTGTGAATCCAAAGAGTGTATTCTCCCAAGTTCCTTGTATGAAGGTCAATTGCATGAATCCATTGGTTGAGCCTTGAGCCTCTACATCACATATAAGTTATTAATAACAATATCCTCAAGCATGATCTAGATCCACAAATCACCCCATCATCCTTCGCAACATGCTACACCATCATGTTGACCAAGAACAATAAGAATAGAAATATTTCTCATAAAAATCAACAAAACCAATTACATAATCCAACGTGATAAAAAAAAATGAATAGGGAACAATCTAGAAACATGAACAATGAAGGTGAAATGACACAACATCAATAGGAACAAATTTTTCTCATAATTCATACTCATCAATGTATTGGTCATTAGGAACACTAATTAGAAACCTCTATGGTAAAATAAAAATAGATTTCCAGCATCCAAATCACAAACCACTCAAGCTGAGAACACACATCCATAAATTGAACTCACCACCAGGTTAGAAACAAACAATATTGCATAACTGATCCACACTGATCCAAAAAATAAAGCATTGTCTCTTCCTAAACAACACAAATGCTAGTCTCTAATAAATCAATAATATATCACTCAAGTCAACATGTGAACCTTTGTAAGTTGACATAGATCAACTACACACATACCTAAAACCATCTCTACTTCACAACATCTAATATTCAATATAGTAGGCATACCAAATTAATCTTCTCATTGAACATCTCAGGAACACTGTCATCAATAGTAGAAATGTGTCGACATCAATGACAAAACATCAATCTCAACACATACATTCACATTTTCTCAATAATATTCCAACATATACATGTGTGTGTGTGTGTGTGTGTGTGTGTAAGATTAACACCTTCATGAAATTAAGACTAATAACAATGATTCTATGGAAAGAAAATATGATTTAATCTAAGAATTGAAGCTAAAAATCCATATCATCTCATGGTTCTCTATCTAAGATTTTTTAAGAGATCTCTTAGGCTTAATCTCTCTCAAGGACAATCCTAGAATGAGAAATGAATGATAAACAATGCTCAAATCTAGCTTAAAAATGCTCAAAATGCTCCAAGATATGTTAGAAAACAACAAATGCTCCTAAACATGATATACTAAATGGTATGCAAATGTTGAAATGTGATCAAAAGCTCTCAAATTATCTCCATATGCCTATAATAAGGATGCTTTTTATCTTAAAATTCTTGGATCCCAAACACAAAGGAAATGGCTTGTATTTATAGCATTTTCCCAAGGGTAGGAGATAGAGTGAGTTGATCATGATCAAATTTTGGTTAAGTCAAAAGTTTTGAGGTGTTCTCAAATGGAGGGAAAATTGGTTGGTTGTCTCAAAGATATTAGGAATTAAATAACTCAATCATTTAATTAATTTAGCCATGGAAGGGTGAATGGGTTTGATTTGATCCTTTTGAAATATACAATTAATTGATTAAAATCAATTGCATAACTTGATTAATCCCTTTAGGCTTAGAATTTAATTATTTGATTTCATGAATATTTGATCCTTTAATTTGATTTGATTTTTGTCCTTTTGATTTGATAAATGTTCATTTGTTTTGATAAATGTCCATTTGTTTTGCATTGAGATGAGATTTTAAGGCATTTGGCTGAGATTTATAGTTTTGAATGCTTGAGATACACCTGGTCAATTTTAGGTGTCTACAAATGCCCCTCTTTGAATTGATGTGTGAAGCGCATTGATTCAAAGAAAGCTTGATTGTCCTGATCATTGATTCGATACTGGTGAGCTGATTGACTGATATGAAAACATGCTATGAAAACCCTGTTATGAAACCCTGATATGAAACCTTGATATGAAATCCTGATATAAACCCTGATATGATGCTCTGATATGAAATCTTTGATATGAAACCTTGATATGAAATCCTGATTTGAAATTTTAATACCCCAGATTTTGATATAAAATAGATGTAGAATCCTAGTTGGATGATATGATGATGCCCCCTTAGAAATGAAATCATATTGATCGTAGGTGTGAAAAATTTGATGAACAATGTTGATTGAATAGTTTCAAGATGATTGCATTTATGATAAACAATGATGCTGAAAGATGTCAAACAAATGCCCCAGTGTGCAGAATATGCAGATTTGGTTTGACTGGGTCAAAAATCTCACAAAATAGGTTAAAATAGCTTAAATAGGTTGAAAAACCCAAATTTACTATTCATTTTCACTTTTTACTATTGAGATTTTGCTCTGAGCCTCTGACGATTGACAATGATGGTGGTCCCCATCCGAGAGCATAGGTTCGAGTGAGTGTGCAGATATCAGAGACCTCCTGACTATGGGCCTCCGGTGACTGGTTTGAACTCCATTAGTGCATTTATTTCTCTTTAAATAGAATTTAATACATGTTTTTAATGCTTTCTAGACAAAATTTAGCAAAATACTGCGTACAATAGATAAAGTGCCACGTAGGACATAGAAAAGCCGCCTCCGCATGTTAAAAAGCTGCATAGGAGCAATCCTTAGCCGAGTATGATTTAGGACAAAATTGTAACCCAAATAGTAATGAGCCACTTGAAAACCCCTAGTTTTTAAAGGTCATGTATGATTTGTAAAAAGCCACGTAGGCCTGTAAAAGGCTGCCTACTTAGCTAAGCACCACCTCTGAGTAGTAAAGTGTCGCGTTTAATGAGTTAAATGTCACGGGGCTTGAAAAGCTGCGTACACTAATTCAAGTGCTGCCTACCATGAAGTTTGATAACTGAGATAGAGAATAGATGAAGTCTTTTCGATTGATCATCCAGATGACTCAATTAGATTTCAAGCTAGAAAATATTCATCCAAAATGTCACGTAGTGTTTAGGATATTAGAAAAGTCATAGTGATGAATGCTTGATAGGTCAATTAGATTTGATTAAAAATGATTACAAATTGTCCTTATGTCTCATGATATAGAGGTCAGGAGCAATAAGCTGATATGCTCAAGTTAGAGAAAAGATAGATTTAATGTGTGTGATTGATGTAGAATGGTTCATCAAGAGAAAGACTAATATGATTCACTTTGTTTCAAAATGTAGGAACATTACCGCAAGTTGCAGGTATGGGGTGTAGCATCCTAGATTTTTGAATTAGTAGATGAGCTTACACCTCCTGAGCGACGTACTATTGAGACATGTGGGCTCGGTTTTCTTTTAGATCTCCCTTGGTTTTAGTTGAACAAAGGTCTTTTGAAAGCTATGGTAGAGCGATGGCACTCTGACTATAATACATTTCATTTACCCCGTGGCAAGATGACTATCACGCCAGAGGATGTGTACAAATTATTTAGGATCTTGACTCATGGAGAGCGGGTGTATTATGATTCAGTTTATGATACCAGTGTCTGTAGATGGGTGTTTGGAGAAAAAACCATTGATGATGATTGCATTACTTGGGCATAGTTTGCCTCATTTCCTACTTTACCAGTGTTGTTAGGAGCCATGATTGGTGGATTACAACTACCAGACAGGAGAGGTCATGGTTTCACGGTCGGATGTGGCCAGATATTAGAGGACTTGATTACAAATATATGGAGATTGGATTGGGGATCCTGTGTTTTAGCGCAGTTATATCATGATCTTCATGAGGTTTTTTATCAGCTTAGTGCGGGTCTTTCTGTAGGTGCAGTGGTATTATAGTTGTGGACCTGGGAACATCTCCCTATTACGAGGCCAGTTTCAGCATGAGTGCAGGTTCATAGTTATCTGTATGCATTTCTATATGATGGCATGGTTGTCCAGCATCATCTGGGAAAGGTTAATTTTTGGAGACGTACCATTGATGACATAGATCAAGTAGTATGGAGGCCATATCTTCAGTGTGAGAGGTGGCAGGAGGATGATGATGAGCTTCCATATATGTTTTCACCTTGATAGATGATAGGCCGATCACCATTAGTTATTAAGAGATTTTGCTTTGGGAGAGTAAGTACTCTATCAGTTTGGCCGAGTTCATGACATGCCACAAGGTATGGCACTCTATGCTAGGTTACAGGATGAGAGATCAATGTAGGAAGCACAAGTGGACTATCAGTTGGCCTGTTTGCAGATTGATCAGCTATGGTATGTCATTTGGGATATGATGACACAGGGGGTAGATGCAGGGATGTCGGATGAGTATTGTGAGTGGTTCCTATGATATCATTTTGTTTGATTCATAGATCTAGTAGAGCCTATTCCTGATGTAGATGAGCTCTCAAATGATGATGGAGATGATGGTGGGAGACCTCGTAGACATAGGGTTCAGAGGGCACCTAGGGCTCCTTAGATATAGAGAGCTGCAGGACCTCAAATGAGAGGTGGACATGTTTAGAGGCCGAGGAGGTGGATTCAGGAATCCTAGGCAGAGAATAGCATGGGTACAGGTACCTCAGGGTTAGGCTCCTTTGATAGTTGGTGCAAATTGGGCCAGATATAGACATAGACGTGTCTAGGTGGTCAGACAGGTTCCAAGGCATGGACATATTCCATAGGTGGATCCATAGAGCAGCATGACACTAGTGATACCATAGGTACCATTAGCACCATAGGCACCACAGGCTCCTCTATCATTACAGCTACTTCTAGTTCCTTCTGTTGTGGATAGTTTAGTGTAGGATGTTTGGGGTTTATAGGCAGGGATGACTGTGGTTACAACGCAATTGGATAGTGTTTCTACTATGTTGTAGCAGTTTTTGACTACTCTAGCTTAGTTACCTACTAGTGCGAGCATGAGTTAGACACCTCCCAGTACACAATATAGAGCAGGTGACAGTGATCCTGATGGTGCAGGGGGTTCAGGAATAGGTTTAGCTGGAGATGGATCAGGTGCCCTTGCTGGGTCGTGAGACAGATTGGGATCCATGATATTTGGATATAGCATTGATGATGTATCATATGTATTTTTGATCAGGACTTTGATATATGGACCATTTTATTGATGTACCTTTGATGTACTAATTTATGTTATAGACATTGATGATGGACATTTATCTATGATGATCTTTGATTCCTCCTTTGATGATGTTATTAGATTTCCTTTTATGCATATCTACATGTTTCTATGATGCATTTGCTTCTATTGTGCTATGGATGCAATGTCTTTAGAGTAGGACATAGATAAATGGATGCAAATAATGTTAATGCAACTTATTTCTATATGATTTTTTGATTTGACCATGTATGGATTATGTAATGCCATGATATGGATGCAATATTTAGTGCTATGATAAATGAAATGCAACTATCTTTTTTATTTTGGATGTATGCAAGTTTAACTTATGATGTGCAATTCTAAATGATACAGATAAATGTCTAATGATTAATTTTTCTTTTCATTTCTTTTCTCTTGACATGAATATGTAATGAATAATGAATAATGAGTGCAAAGGAAAATCTCATATTGATGACTTGAAACCATTAAATTTGATGAAGTGTTGTCAACTTTTATCTCCCCTCCCCTTGAACTTGAAAAACTGCTAGAAAGACAAGCCATTTCAAAACTAACTTGGAGAATGCAATTAATCTAACATGAAGATGCAATTTAATCTAACATGAAGATGCAATGCAACTAATTGTCCTTGAAGTTTGTGAAAGAAATGAAAACTGAGATATATTTTCACCATAGAGCGTTGTGGAACTAGGAGTCGATACAATCCTTACTGGGACCACTGTGACCATAAGAATATGAATATGAATTTCCCTCGTGTGGTAACCCCTTCTATGAAACCAAGTACAACCCTCACTAGTTGAATGACCAACTATGGGAGTATGAATACCAGTTTAATCGGATTCAATGTTGCAAGTAGATGTTGGTATTAAGATATGGAAAATCTAAATAGCCAAGATATCCATTTGTGTAAACAAACAAAGGTCAACCCTCCATCCCATATGAATGTCCTTGATGGTTTTTGGATGACCATGTCCTGAGACTAATTCACATAAGTCAAAGAATCTTCATCAAAATAGTCACTCAGAAGATTAAGAAAACATCATGTCTTTATCATCGCCATACTAGTCGAAACATCAATGAGTAGCTAAAAAGAACATGACTCGAAAAAGGGGCAATGAAGAACTTCATAAAAAGTTTCCAAGTGTTTGTGAAATGTATCAAGAATTTCAAATAAGAATTCCAGACAGTTTGATCATTTAGGGTGTGTCAATTTTTAATCCTGATAAAATAAGTCAATGAAAATCAAGGATCATGTTATACGATCAAACTGTTTAGGGTTGAAAAATGATATCCATCAAAGCCAAAATATCTCTTCTGAATCTAAAAATCTTCTTCAGATGTGTGACCAAGATGTTTCACTATTGAATCTGGTAGGTATCAAAAATCTATGATGTGTGCCCCTAAGTGGTAAATGTGATCAATGTGAAACTTAGGGCAACTGAACCTAGAATGTGACAAAAATGCAGCTCTGAGACTTTATTAGGATAATGCAGAAATGATGGATGCAATGAGGATATGGACAAGTGAGATGAAGGAATGCAATATGTACAAATGCAACTAGGAAACACCTAAGGGACAAAAGGTGCCTGTTTCCAGGTTTTCACCTCTTGGGATTATTGTTGTTTTTCTCCCCCCCACCCCATTTTTTTTTCTACCAAGGTGCCTATTGCTAGGTTTTCACCAAGTCACTTTTTCTTCTTTTTCTTCATATGTTTTTGGATTTTTGAACTTTTTGATTTTTTTGTATTTTTTATCTTTTCTCCTTTTTTTTGTATTTTTGAATTTTTCCATGTACAAAGGTGATGCTTGACTCATCTGACACTCTCAACTTATACTCTTTCCTCTGAATCAGGTGTGGAACCTCTTAAGATGAATGCTATTGATAGGTTCTAGCAATTCATCACCATCACAATCGGCTAGTTTGTAGGTCCCCAATCCAAATGAAGAAACAATGACAAAAGGACCAAGCCAATTTGCTTCCTACTTTCCTTTCTTTTCTCTATCAGCCTAATTTTTTTGGATTTTCTCTCAATAGTAGATCCCCTATTTGAAAGGTTCTTGGCTTGATATTCTTGTTATAGTTTCTTGAAATTCGATTCTGATACACTTTCAAATGATCATAGGCTTGAGTTTGTTGTTCCTCCAACAATTCCAATTGTTGAAGGTGGGCAACTCTATAATCCTCATATGTTATTAATCCATGCAATGAGATTCTAAGGGATGGTATTTCAACTTGTAAAGGTAGAACAACTTTGGCCCCATAAACCAATGAAAAAGGTGTAGCTCCTGTTGGGGTTTGAATGCTATTCCTATAGGCCCATAATGCTGAATTGATTTAAAGATGCCAATCCTTTCCTGATTTTCCAACAGATCTCTTAAGGATTTTAAGGATGTTCTTTTTAGTAGCTTCTGCTTGTCCATTACCTTGGTGATAGTAAATGGATGAAGAGTGATGTGTAATATGGAATGTGTCACAAAGCTCATCAACATCTTTGTTCTTAAACTATTTTCCATTATCCATGATGATGGTGTGAGGAATGCCATATCTACAAATGATATGATTTAGGATAAACATGTAAATTTGTTTCCATGTGGCAGTTGATAAAGGGACAACCTCAACCCTTTTAGTGAAGTACTCTATTGCTGTGATTATATACTTGTGTCCATTTGAAGAAGGTGGATAAATCATGCTAATAAAATCAAAACCCCATTGATAGAATGGCCATGGTGTGTTAAAAGGGTGTAATTCTTGTTTTGGTGCATGGATCAAGTCTCCATGGTATTGACATTTTGCACAAACTTTGACATATTGACAAGCGTCTCTTTCTAAGGTTTTCCAAAAGTAGCCCATACGTAAGATTTTCTTAGCTAGGTTCAAACCATTTGAATGTGAACCACAAATCCCCTTGTGGACATCTTTTAAAGCTAATTTTGATTCATCTTCCTCTAGACATCTAAGGAGCATTCCATCAAGACCTTTACGATATAATGTGTCAGAAAGGATAGTATAATGGGCTACTTGTCTTATGAAATTTTTCTTTTGAGCGCGGGTTTGGTCTATAGGTAGGGTTTGATTTTTGAGGTAGGCATAGATGGGTCCATACCATGGTGAGTCATGTACATTTAAAAGGGAAATAATTTGGGTAACAAGTAGGTCAAATGTTGGTTTAACCAATTCCTCCACCAAAAACTCATACTTTTCATCTTGATCAGGCAAATGAAGTAAAGATGCCAAGGTAGCCAATGCATCTACTGCTCTATTCTTGTCTCTTGGAATTTGTTCAAAAGTAATCAAAGAAAAGTAATTTTTCCAATTATCCACCAATTTCTTTTAAGGCATCAGTTTGTTATCCTTAGTATTATATTCATCATTAACTTGATTAATGACTAATTGAGAGTCCCCATAGACTTTTAATTCTGCAACATTCCATTCCAAGCCCATCTTGATTCCTATGACCAAAGCTTCATACTCTTCTATGTTATTGGTGCAAGGGAACAATAACTTGTAAGATTTTGGGATTGTGTAACCTTGTGGTGTAATCAAAAGAATTCCTGCTCCACTACCATTTTGGGTATAAGATCCATCAAAGTATAGAGTACACATCTTAGCTTCGACATTCACAATTTCAGAATCTGGGAATTCAACTTGCATAGGATGTGTAGATTCTTGAGGATATTCAGCCAATTGATCGGCTATAACATGATCTTTTATTGCTTTCCTATCAACATATTCAATGTCGAATTCACTAAGTACCATGACCCACTTTGCAATCCTTCCAGTTAAAGCTATTTTTCTAAGCAAGTATTTTAAGGGATCAATTTTAGCTATGAGTTTCACCTTATGTAACAACATATAATATCTTAAATTTTGAGAGGCAAATACCACTACTAGGCAAGCCCTTTCCATGAAGCTATTATTTAACTCATATTTGATCAAGGTTCTACTCAAATAATAGATAGCTCTTTCTTTTCCTTCATCATCCTCTTATGCCAATAAGACTCCTAAGGATCTTTCCGTTGCTGAAATATAGAGTAACAAAGGTTTTCTTTGAATTGGTGACATCAAGATAGGTGGATTCATCAATTATGTTTTCAACAATGTAAAGGCTTTATCACACTCTTCATCCCATGTGAAGACGGTGTCTTTATGTAGTAATCTGGTGAAAGAATGCCATTTTTCCGCCAATTGAGAAATGAACCTTCTTATAGATTGAAGCCTTCCTTGAAGTGACCTCATTTGACTAATATTCTTTGGAATGTCCATGTCCATTATTTCTTGTACCTTTTTAGGATCTACTTCAATGCCTT
>MU223867.1:2115151-2135013 GCA_018584345.1 Thuja plicata | reverse complement strand
TATATATATATATATAGTCAATGAAGGGGGAATCAAAATATTGTATGGGTCTCACAAATTATTAATACAACATCATCCTTCATAAAAAAACATTATATAAAGATCAACATAAGTATATTCATAAATCTTTTCAATATCATAGTCATCCTCAATAACATTATTAGAATCATGGGTTAGACCAAAGTGATAGAGACTTCCTTAGTGTGCATGCACAAACTCACTAGGACCACTTTTGTTCCTAGTTTTCTCAAAACCCTAAGATTTGCTTCTAGGATCTACTAAGTCCTTACTCAACTATTTTAGGAAGTCTCCAATACCTCTTTGAGAGGTGGCAATCTGTGTGCTTCACTAGGGGTGACTATCAACAAATCTTCCTTCAGTCCTTAACTCCTCCTTGGATTCATCCAAGTGTCTTTTTGTCTATTCTCCATAGAAAGTGTTTGTAGGGGGTTCAACTCTTCCTACAAAAATTCAATAACTCCATTTGATCCCTTTTTTTTAAGGAACCAATGCTTCTCCTATCATTTTCCAAATTTTTTTGAAATCTTGTCAATTAGGCCTAATTACTCTACTAGCCCTATTTGACTATTTTTCGCTCTTTCTTTCAAAATTTTCCCAAAAAACATAAAAAACCAAGTTAATATTCTGACACCCTTTAGCAATACATGCAATATTTTGTAGGTCTCCTTCCACCAAGGTCTCTGTACAATGGATTCCTACATTTAAGGGCAATTAGGACTAATTGGGTTTCTCTGAACTAGTCAAGTGACTTTTGCTTCAAAATGTTCTTAAATGGATTGGGAAAGGCCTTAATCTCTTCTGAGGTCTCTATGCAACCCCAAAGAAAACTTAACCACCTTTTTATTCACTCCTTTATTTGAAACCCTTGCAATCAAACATAAAATGCACTTCACAATCTCCTAGCCGGATACATTAGACTCGCGTAGGGCTTGTCTTCAAAATTAACTAAAAAAATATTCAAAGCTCCTACCTTCATATTTACACTATAAATGGTCTGCCCTATCATATACCTCAAGGCTGTGATGTTTTCATGGTAGGGTTTTATGGGGGAGCCATTTTTCTGCAAACTGTCCTAAATGGACCAGTAACTAGCTTGCTTACAAAATAATTTACAAACCAACACTAATGAATTCAAAGAAACTTAAAAAAAAAAGAAAAATAAAAAATAACTACCCTAATTACACAAATCCAAATTTATACTAATGGATTCAATCCATTAAATAACTTTTTTTAACAAAAAGAACTGGCTGTGCACACAAAACCATAATATAGAGCAATTTATTGTAATCTATATTCCTTCTCCCAGTCAACCAACCTCAAGTAATAGGCCTCTTGATGGTTTTATACATTTTCCTCATGATTTCAAGTGGTTAGAACACTGACCATGCCCTCACTAATCGAGTTTGTCTTTTTAGGACAATATTGTCATGCAACTTTGCAAAGTTGCAAAAGTTGTCATGACAACTTTTTGTCAATTTATGCAATTTGTCTTTTAACTTGATTTTATGACCTCCAAACTGTGTATAATGATGTAAAAACACCATAGAATCCATTTTAGGCTTTAATACATGCTTTTCCAAACCTTTTAGACTTTTTGACCCAAAATCCTAGCTTAGGCTCCAAAGAGACCTAAACACAAAACTTGACTAACACAACCAACAATCAACTGGATTGGATTAAGCCTAATCTATTCCACCTAGAAACACACTCAAAATACCTTATAATTCCTTAAAAACCAATCATGACCTAGATAGGGTCAGTACAAGTCACAACAAATCTTATAACTTTGGAGATGACCTAGATTCTCCTGCACCATTCTCCCAAAAAAACATTTTCAAGTCCCAGTTGGACTGAACAAGCTGGATTCTATCCCCAACTTATTGAACTCTATCTCCTTAATCCATGTAGAATCTACATCTCCTTGTCCATGCCACTTTACCAGGTGTTCCCCATAATTCTTCTTTCTGGTATTCTTATAGACTCTTGAATCCAGAACCTTCTCTTCTTTCTCTGGTGGTGTAGAGGGTAATTGCAAGTCCTCCACTTCTTGTATGACTTTAGTGAGACTCTGACCAAGATCAGGGATATGGACCTTGTAAAGGACCAATTTTACAACATTGAAGAAATGAGACAATTCAACATCTTTAGGGAGATCCACTTTATAAGCATTATGGCCACACTTAGCCAAAATAGTGCAAGCTCCTAATCTCCTCATATATAACTTATTTGGGACTCCCTTCTATAACCTTTCTTTGTTCAAATGGACCATGAAAAGATCCCCTACTTGAAATTGGAGATCCTTATTTATTTCATCCACCTTTTGCTTAATCTTTGCAGTGTTCTTTGTCAAAGCCTTTCTTACTGAATCATGCACTTCTTTCATTGAATGGGAAAAATCTTGTGCATACCTATTCCCTTTGGCTCCATCTCTCAACTGTCTAAGTTCAAAAATCCCTCTAGGATGCAACCCATAAACTATTTCAAAGGTAATTCTCCCTATTTTCTTGTTGGTTGTGTCAATATAGGCATACTCTCCCTAGCCCAAAATGTGATCTGAAGTCTGACCATATTATTTAGTTAGGAACCTCAAAAGGTTACCAAGGCTCCTATTCACTACCCTAGTTTGACCATATGTCTGAGGGTGATAAGTAGAACCAAAGGATAGATTGGTTCCAAGCTTTTTCCATAGTGTCTTCCAATAATGACTCATGAATTTAGAGTCTCTATCTGAAAATATACTCATAGGTAACCCATGGATTTTCACTACTTCCTTGAAGAATAAGTGTGCAATCTGACAAGCATCATGGACCATCTTATAAGGGAAAAAAATGTGCCATCTTACTAAATTGGTCTACTATGACATATGTGCTATCAAATCCTTGTTTTGTTCTTGGCAAACCTTCTACAAAATCCATGCTCAAGCACTCTCATGGTCTACTTGGAATGGGAAGAGGTTGGTAAAGGCCTACATTGGATGATGTGCCCTTGGATTTTTGACACACTACACAACATTCCACATAAATTCTAACATCTTGATTCATCTTTGGCCAAAATTAAAACCACTATACTATTTCTTGAGTCTTATTGACCCCAAAGTGACCACTAAGTGCCCCATTATGTTTTTATTGAATCAAATTCACCCTCATTGATCTCCTAGGAATACATAAATGACTACCCTTAAACAATAAGTCAATCTACATAGTATAATAAGAAAATTCACAATGGAAATTATTCTTATGTTCCTTACATACCTTATAGATCTTTGCAAAGTCCTCATCCTCTGAATACAAGTCCTTGAAACTTTCAATGCCTATGCTCTTCAATTACACTTCTTGCACTGTCAAAAGCCTCATTGTTAGTGTATCATCTACCTTGTTATATTACCCTTTCTTATGATTTATATTTAAAGTATAAGCCTGCAAGTATTCCACTCATTTCTTGTGCTTATGACTGAGCTTATCTTGGGAGTTTAAAAAGCTAAGGGCTTGGTTATCATAATAGATCACAAACTCCTTAGGAAGAAGATAGTGCCTCCATTTCCTCAATGCTTGTAATGGAGTATACATCTCTAGGTCATAGGAAGATCACTTCCTCTTTGCATCACTAAGCTTCTCACTATGAAAATCCACTGGCCTCCCTTCTTGGCTCAAAACAACCCTGATAGCAACATTGCTAGCATCACACTCAACTATGAAAAGTCTTTCAAAACTTAGAATAATCAGGATAGGTTGTGTGGCTATCCTCTTTTTCAGTGTCTCAAATCCATTATCTTGTTGATTCCAATGAAACTTGTTCCTTATTCCACCTTTGATAGTATCCAATATAGGAGCATAGATAACACTAAAATGTTTAATGAATTTCCTATAGTATTGTGCTAAGCCATGAAAGCTTCTCACCTTTGTTGCAGTCTTAGGGGTACCAATTTAGGATGGCTTCTACCTTGCTTAGATCCATATTGAGATTACCAAGAGACAACATAAAACCAAGATACACTAGTTCCTGCTTCAAGAATTCACACTTATCCATATTTATCATTAGCTTTTCTTCATGCAACGTTTTAAACATAATTTGTAGATGTTTGAGATGTTCTTCTCTAGACATACTAAAGATCAAAATGTCATCATGATAGACAACTAAAAACTTACCAATGTAATCCTTAAATACCTCATTCATAAGCCTCATGAATGTGGATGGGAAATTTGATAGCTCAAACAACATTACAAGCCACTCATATAAACCTTTTGTGGTTTTGAAGGCAGTCTTCCATTCATCTCCCTCCTAGACCCTAATTTGGTGGTATCCACTCTTTAGGTCAATCTTATTAAAGTAATTAGCATCCCCTAAATAGTCCATTAGGTCTTCTATCCTTGGGGTAGGGAATCTATACCTAATGGTGATTTTATTAATGACTCTAGTATCAGTGCACAATCTCCAATTACCTCCCTTTTTGGGTGCTAGGATAGTAGGAACATCACATGGGCTTATAATTTTCCTAATGAGTCCTTGGTCTAAGAGTTCTTGTATTTACTTGGAAATCTCCTCAGTTTATTGAGGGGTCATCTTATATGCATCTTTGTTAGGAAGGGTGAAGCCTGGGATAAATTATATTTGATGGCTAATGACTCTCTTAGGGGGTAGGGTAGATGGTTTCCCATCACTTATAAATTACTTGTACTCCAACAATTCTTGCACTTCCATGGGGATGTATGTCTTCTTTACTATCTTCTCTTTATTTTCTTCCTTTGGCTTCAAAACCAGTGCATATCCTACTCCCTCTCTTGATTCTAGAGCTTCTAAGAACTCTTTCTCACTGAGAAAAATAACATTAGGACCTGTGGATTTCAGTTCTCCTTCCTCTAGCAGAGACTGGATCTTAAAAGTTACTCCATCTTTCTTGAAATAGTAGGCATTCTTGGCTCCATCATGCATAGCTTATCTATCAAATTTCCATAGCCTTCCCAATAGGATGTGGCAGGCATCCATTGGAAACACATCACACAGTACCCTATTCTTGTTACCCCCTATAGTGAATTCCACCCATGATTTTTCATTTACTGGGACATGTTGTCCTTTATTCAACCAAGTAACCTTATAGGGAATTTTGTGTGGGATCCTCTGCATTTTTAGTTTTCTAATTTCCTCCTCAGACAAAATATTGTTAGTTTCCCCTGATTCAATAATGACCTTACACACTTTTCCCATAATCTTGTACTTCATTCTGAATAGTGCTCTTCTTTGGCTTGGTTCTTCTCTCTCTAGTTCTTTTATCAGTTTCCTCCTGATCATTAAATTCTCTCCCTCTTCTGACTCCATGGGCACCTCTGCATGTTTGGTACTACTGCTAGATTCTTCTTGAACAAAATTGACACTTTTTTCATTCCCTTGGGAAGTAGATCCTTTCTCTAGAAACCTATAGGCAGGATGTCCCATTTGGTTACAATGATAACATTTCATTGTTGAAAAATAGGAACCTCTTCCTTGTCCATTGTTCCTTCCTCTCCAATTACTATTAGAGCCTCTTCCTCTATTGAAACCTCCTCTACTTGAGCTTCCCTCATGATGTTCAGTCACTTTAGTTTCACCTTGGGTCTTTGGCTCTGCACTCCTACCACCATATCCTCCTCTATGGCCTCTACCATCTCTTCATCTTCCTCTACCTCTAGTATTTCCTGAATCGTGTTTCTTCCTTAACTTTTCTTCCATCTTAATAGCTAATTGGTGTGATCTTTGAACTATGGTAGGAGTTTTTATACTAAGTTCATGTTTTATAGTCCACCTTAAGCCATTTAAGTACCTAAATACCTTCCCACTTTCATCTTTTGCAACTCCTAATCTCATGCATATTTTTTGAAATTCTTCAGTGTAAGAGTTAAAATCCAACTCTTTTTGTCTTAGGTTCTTTTTTTTATGTAACTGAATTTTATAGTCTTCTAGCACATATGCCTCTCTCATCTTAGCTATCATAGCTTTCCAAGTGGAAATGAGTTTCTTTCCTTCTTTCTCCCTCTCAACTTGGATAAATTTCCACCAAGTGAGTGCAGAACTCCTAAGCCTTGCTTTAGACACTTTTACTTTTTGGGCTTATGTTTCCCATCATATTCAAAATGGTTTTTAAGTCCTTGAATCTAGTTTAGGACTACTTCTGGTTCCATTTTCCCACTAAAGATTGAGATACCCTCCAATGCCTTTCCACTTAAGGATTTTAATGCTTTTAAGAAGGGTTCTTCAGTGAGGACAGGGTATGGTTCAGGGACCTCATCATCTATAGTTATTTATTTATTCTTACTTTAAACTCTATCTTTGACTTCCTCAGTCTTCTCTTCTACTTGATCCATTTTTTCTCTAATTGGGTCAATCTATCTCTGAGCAATCTATTCTCTTATTCTTTCTCATCCAATTTCTTTGCAATTTCTACATTAGTCACTAGTATAGACTCTCCTACTGACTTTTCAAGCTGAAACATTCACCACAAACCTAATCTTGTAGGTTCTGATACCAATCTAATAGAGAATTCCTTAGTGTGCTTGCACAAACTCACTAGGACCACTTTTGTTCCTAGTTTACTCAAGACCCTAATCTTTTCTTCTAGGATCTACTAAGTCCTTACTAAACTAGTTTAGGACTTCTCTAATACCTCTTTGAGAGGTGGAAATCTTTGTGCTTCACTAGGGGTGACTATCAACAAATCTTCCTTCACTCCTTAACTCCTCCTTGGATTCATCCAAGTGTATTTTTGTCTATTGTCCTTAGCAATTGTTTGTAGGGGGTTCAAATCTTCCTAGAAAACTTCAAGAACTCCATTTGATCCCTTTTTTTAAGTAACCAATGCTTCTCCTATCAATTTTTGAACTTTTGTGAAATCTTGTCAATTAGGCCTAATTACTCTACTAGCCCTATTTGACTATTTTTTTCCCTTTATTTCACAATTTTCCCAAACAACCCCAAAAACCAAGTTTATATTCTGACACCCTTTATAAAGACATGCAATATTTTTTTGGTCTCCTTCTGCCAAGGTCTTTGTACAATGGATTCCTATATTTAAGGGCTATTAGGGATAATTGAGTTTCTCTAAACCAGTCAAGTGAATTTTACTTCAAAATGTGCTTAAATGGATTGGGAAAGGCCTTAATCTCTTTTTTGGTATCTATGCAACCCTAAAGAACACTAAAATGCCTTTTTATTCACTCCTCCATTTGAAACCCCTGCAATCAAACACAAAATGCACTTCACAAACTCCTAGCCGGATACACTGGACTCACCTAGGGCTTGTCTTCAAAATTAACTAAACCACTCTTCCAAGCTCCTATCTTCATATTTTCACTACACATGGGCTCCCCTATCATTTCCCTCAAGGTCATGATGTTTCGACGGTAGGTTTTTATTGGGGAGCCATTTTTCTATAAACTCTCCTGAATGGACTAATAACTAGCTTGCTTACAAAATAATTTACAAACCTACACTAATGAACTCAAAGAAAATTAAAACCAAAGAAAAAAAAACACTAACTAGCCTAAGTACATGAATCCAACTTGATACTGATGGATTCAATCCATTAACGAACTTTGTTTAACAAAAAGTACTAACTATGCACACAAAACTAGAATAGAGAGCAATTTCTTGTAATCTATATTCCTTCTCCCAGTCAACCAACCTCAGGAAATAGGCCTCTTGATGGTTTTATACATTTTCCTCATGATTTCAGGTGGCTATAACACCAACCATTCCCTAACTAATCCAATTTTTCTTTTTAGGACAATGTTGCTATGCAACTTTGTAAAGTTGCAAAAGTTGTCATGACAACTTTTTGTTAATTTATGCAATTTGTCTTCTAACTTGATGTTATAACCTCAAAAATGTGTAGAATGATGTAAAAAAACCATAGAATCCATTTTAGGCTTTAAAACATTCTTTTCCAATCCTTTTAGGATTTTTGACCCAAAATCCCAACTTTAGGCTCCAAAGAGACTTAAAAACAAAACTTGACTAACACAACCAAAATCAACCAGATTGGATTAAGCCTAATCTATTCCACCTAGAGTCACACTCACAAGACCTTCTAAGGCATTAAAAACCACTCCTAACCTAGATAGGGTCAGTACAAACCACAACAAAACTTATAAATTTGGAGATGACATAGGTGCTCTTGCCCACAAAGTGATATATCATAAACATAAAAACATTGAAACAAAAAATAAATTATTGTCCTAAACCTATAAATGTATACATCAAAATATATTCATCAAGTAGCATCATCAATATTTTTCCTTACCAACTCTAAACACATCAATATTCCTAAATCACAATATTTTTAGTAATATGATATCGCATCAAATAAAGATAATATAAAAAAATTTATTACCTGTGATTAACTATACTATAGATCAATCAATTCAGCAAATAAGTTCACATTTTAATTAAAAATCACAATATTAATCTATCTCATCAATCAAGCATGAGAAATTTGGATCAAACCACAAAACAACCTAAGGAGTCAAATATTTAATTTAGTCATGAAATAGTTCTCACGACAAGAACTAGGAGAAAACATGCATCTTTATGAAATCGACATAATCATATCACCAAGGAGAAATCCATCACAACACTAGTCGACTCACACAGAAAATAAAATAAAGTAGTGCATGGATGGGATCTAAATGTCATATATAACAATGATGAAAAAATAAAAGCAACATCATGTCGTAAAAGGAGATCTAGATCTAGATCCAAGGAATACAATCTACTCACCTAAAGCCAAGATCACATAAAGAAGTATAAAATGTAGAAAAAAATGGGATGGAAATTACATCCCTCCCAGGGTTATGCTTACTCTGGGAAGCCTACAATCAAGATAGAGGTACCAACATAATACATCCTAGTTATAACATTGAGCTAAATAAAAAAAAACCATAACACATAGCTAAGAACTCCATCAACACCAACACTGAGATAAATAGCACAAATAAGAGAAACTCTTACCCCATCATGAGGCAACCAAACACAAATAGATCTTTCCAAGGACTCTCCTAAAACCTAAGGTAAAAAATTTCTAGGAATACCTTCCAAATCAAAGTTAAAATATCTTCCAAAGAAAATAAAAAACATCAACACAAGGTACTTAGGGGTATAACTCAAATGATTTACCCATCAAAACTAAGAGAAATCACTCTATAGGAGTAAAAAGACTCTCAAATTCCTATTTGAAAGGCCATATGACTACCAAAACAAAATGGAAAAGGAGTAAAGTATGTTGGAAAGAGACAATTATATGGATGGTTTTAATGTTGTTATGGATGGAAAATATATAGGATTCTCATGGTCACTTGACAAATTTTGCGATTACCGAAGATCAAACTATAAATTTGGCTAACTATGGCAAAATAGGGATAGTGTATAGGGTTTAGTAAATGGATCGGTATGGACTAGTACAAAGGAAATTTGAGCTAAGAAGCTAGTACTATATTATAAAGTGTATATTCTATCTTCATCTATGATTGCACTTGTTTATGTTATCATTTATTTGAGTTATGGAATTCTAAGTATTGGGTATACAGTGAATTATGAAGAGTAATGGTAGTCAATTGTTAGATCGATAATAGAATCTAATAGATCGATGATATGATGAGTTTGAGATTTAAATTGGTATATTTGACATATTAGATGAGATCTATGGCATTGTTCAAGGTTAGCATAAAATTTTGATGGAAAATTTTGTCGACACTTTACACGATACACATTATTCTTTGGAGGTTGACTAGGGAAGATATTATCTTTATAAATGGATATATAAGATAATTTTTTTATGATGAACTATGAATATGATGGTTATATATAAAAGATAAGGATATATTCTATATGTGTGAAGGGTCAGTTATTAGAGGTTTGATTGGAAGTTGAAAAGAATTTTGTGTTGTTCTTATATGGAACTATACATGCATAGTTGATGTTATTTATCAGTTTAATTTATTGGATTATAGTTCAGTTATTTTGTATGGTAGTGAGCCTTTATATGTTGTAATCCAAGTAGTGAGATCTAGGTTTTATTCCTTAATGCATGTGCATTCCCCTTATGTACTCAAATATTTAGTATGGTTGTTATTTCTGTAGAAATAATTACTTGTGGAATCAATCCCCACCGCGGTTTTTTCCTTAACCAAGTTTCCATGCTAAAATCATGTTGTCATTGTGTTGTAGATGTTTTTTTATGCTTCTATTGTTTACTTTCACTTGTAATAGGCTTATAGTTGTGTAATAAATTTAATAAGGTAAAAGGGTTTAGAACACTCATTCATGCCTCCCCCCACCTCTTAGTGTTCCTAAATCCTAAAAATTGGTATTAGAGATAGGTGCCTTAGAGGAATTCTAACATCTTGAGGAAGATCCTGATGGAAAATTTAACTATTTATTAGCAGTCTTCAAAGACAACTCTTGGTTGCACTTGAAGATCTTAACAAATCAGATTCTCACAACCTAGAATTGGAAAATAGAATCAAGAATGCTGAAAAATTCATTGAGAACTTGAAGCAACAATTGAATAAATGGATAAGAGGAAAGATCTCATTGAACATTTGAAGCATAAAGGAAGAATAGGTGATTCATAAGCCTTGAAAGAAAAATATGATTAATATAAACGAATCACAAAAGATAGAGATAATCTGAAACATGAGATGGAGGTTGTGGTAATGAAGATTACTAAGGAGATTGAAGCAAACAAAAATGTTAATAAATCCTTGATTAAAAAAACTGATGAATTTCATAAAATAAATTATGTGGTTGGACAATTGCAGATTGATCTTGAGGAGTCAAGACATAATGAACATGAACTTGAAAGGGTAAATGATGTTCTTAGGAGTGAGCTTTCTATTGCTAATGAATTCAAATAAAAATTTAAATCTGGTTGAGTGAAGCTTGTGTTGAACATGCCCAATAACTAAGAGGGGGTGGATCAGTTATTCCCACATAACTTATAAAAAATTTCCTCTATTAGTCAAATAAAAATAAAAGTATTAACAACTTTAGATTTTTTGGTTAAGCACATCAAACATCCACGTTAATGTAAGAATTAAAAACACCAAAATGCCAACATAGAGAACACTAGAATTTAATGTGGAAAGCTAAATTCAGAAAAACCATAGAGAAGAAAATTCTCAGGAAATGTAAAACTCCTATTAATGTGACACTAGTATGGTGATTTTTACAAGGGATCACCGTCACATGTTCTCACTACAAGTGGGCTTACTTCAGGTACAATAAGGCTCATTGTCAATACACTAAGGCTCACTACTGATACATGAAGGCTAACTACCAGTAATTCTCACTGTCAATAAAATAAGGCTCATAGCCTAAAAAATATGAAAAGAGATATAATGCACCATTAAGATCAACACACTTCTACACACAAACATGGATCTCCTGCAAATAAATTCACAATCACTTCGCATATCATCGCACCTAATTCCTATTGGATACTGATATTTATCAAGATACAAACACTAAAATAGATACCTAAACATCTGAACTCCTTGCCCTTATTTATATAGCATGATGAGATCGACTAGGTTGGCCAAAAAATTTGAAATAGGTTTCCCCAAGAAATTTATGGAGTGGCAAGGAATGAAATGAGGACTACATCAAATATTAAAACATTCCTTGCTCAAGCCACCATGCCACACCATATCCAAAGCATAGGGTTCTAATAGATATGATCAACACATTGCATACACATAGTTGGTACCTAAAAATACAAAGGATACATATCCAAATAGGACCTATTTGAAAAATCACATGTTGTATCCAACAAAGAACACTCACCAAAGCCTATTGATGACAATAACATCAATCAAAACATATAGACTATATGTCCATATCAACTGATATACAATCAATACGCCAAACTAGTTGATTCCACAACAATTGATACACCAAGAAGTTGGAATAAGGATATGTTGACATCAATGAAAAAATTAATGAAAATAGAATAGATCACATCAACCTCATATTCTAACAATACCCCCCTTTATCATTCATGGAAATATTTTATCAATAAAAAAGTATAGAAACAAACTTCAACCTTTCTCCAACTTTCTCCGCGTTTGACAACAATGAATAAGGGCCTAGAGAGATCCCTCTTGCTAACATGATTTTCTCCCCCCTAAAAGGAAGCTACTAAGCACTAATCCAAAAAAAAATAGAAATACAAAGCATTGGGCCAATGCACATACAGGTGCATCTAGTGATCACTAGGAAGGGGAACCTAGCTTCCCCCTGAGATACTCAAAAGTATCCATGAAAAAAGGGTTGGTTAATTTTCATGATATATGTTCCTTTGTGGGCACATAATCAAGTTTAACTACACCTTCCTCAACCTTCTCTCTGATAAAGTGATATCTGATGTCAATATCTTTTGTTCTAAAATTCATTACCAGATTCTTTGACATGCTTGTAGTGTTGGGATTATAACACATAATAGGATTTGGTTCATAAAAACTAAGTCTTATATCCTTCAAGGTCTTCTTGATCCAAAATACCCAAGTTCAACATGAGGATGCTGCAATATATTTTTAGTCTGTAGTAAATAGCATTACAAAATCCCCCTTCTTGCTCAACCAAGCAACTAACTAGGAACCAAGAAAGAATTCTATGTCACTATTACTCCATCTCTTATCCAAAATCATTCCCATGCATCTGTATATACCATTAGTGAAAAATATGATTCTCTTAGATACACTAATCCCATATCTTTTGTTCCTTTCAAGTATCTAAAAATCCTCTATACTTCCATAACATGCGAATCTTTCGGTTGTTTCTGACATCTTACTACAAAAAATACTACATACGTGATATCTAGGTTGGTAGTAGTCATGTACAAAAATCCTCCAATCATTGATTTGTACTTAGTTGCATCTACTTTTGGTGAATCATCCTACTTAGTCAACTTACAACCAGTAACAATGTTAGTACATACAAGTTTTGAATTTTCTAAACCAAACATCTTCAGTAACTCCTTCACATACTTGGATTGAGAAATGAAAATGCCTAAATGACATTTTAAATTACTTGCAATCCAAGAAAAAAAAACAATTCACCAATCATGGACATCCCAAATTCCTTCTGCTTTTTTTCAATAAACTTCTTGCATAGATTTTCTTTGCCTCCAAAGATGGTATCATCAACATACACAAAAACAATCAAAATTTTACCTGAAAGTATCTTAAATTATAGATTGGTTTCTACCCAACCTTTCTTTAATTCTTGATTGATTAGATATTTATCAAACTTTCCATACCATGACCTAAGTGCCTACTTCAATCCATACAGTGCCTTTTTCAGCTTGCAAACTGCATCAGTATCTGATTATGATCTAAACCCTTATATTTTCTTAATATATACTTCTTCATTTAGTTCTCTATTTGGGAACGTAGACTTTAAATCTATTTGATACACTTTCAATCTTTTGAATGCTGCAAATACCAAGAACATCCTAATAGCCATTATCCAAGAAAAGCGGGCATCAGTCCCTTCAAATTCAATACCTTCAATTTATAAATAACCCTCACATACCAGTCTCTCCTTGTTACTCACAACCTTTCTATTCTCATATAGCTTGTTTTGGTAAACCCATTTTGTACCTATCACATTCTTGTCTGTCAGTCTGGGCACTAATTCCCAAGTATGATTGTTTTCTATCTGACTCAGTTCTTCCTTCATTGCATTAATCCCACTCTAATCACTACAAGCTTCGGTTACAAATTCAGGTTCAATATCTGACAGTAAACATAATAAAGAATGATCTTGCAATGCTTTACTTATGATAACAACTTTGTTATTATCTATAGTGATATGATTCTCTGAATGACTCTTCTATACATACCTTGTTTCTTACTTGTAGATGTCAATGTTGGTTGAGTGTCTTCTTATTCTTTCTTTTCCTCCTTCCTCTTGTCCTTTGTATATATTTCATACTCAATGCACATCTCTCAGGGACCTTCTAAAATTCTTCATCAACCTTTACATTCACACTTTCCAAAAAAAACCCACTCTCATATTGTAGCACCGATATGAATTTCTTCTTGTCGAAAAACCTAGAAATATTCATTCATCCACTCTGCTATCAAATTTGCCAAGATTGTCTTCATCTTTCTGAATGTAAAAATTTCTTCCAAATATTTTAAATTAATTAACTATAGTTTTTTTTCCATGACAAAATTCATATGAATTCTTCCCATATTTCTTCTGGTACAAAACTTTGTTAAGTGTATTCTAGACACCTAAAATTGACCAAGTGTCTCTTAATCATCAAAATCTACAAATCTTAGCCAATTGCCCTAAATCTCATCAAAATGCATTAAAATAGACCAAAATCATTCAAATGGACATTTATCAAGCAAATTGGACAAAATAAATTAAAATCAAAGGATTAAATAATCATGAAATCAAATAATCAAATTTAAGCCTAAAAGGGATCAATCAAATTTTTATTTATTTTTAGGCAAAAGTGGGCTAGCCACTGAATATATTTATTAATATAAGCTAGTTCAAGAGCTCATCCGGGAAAGAACCAGCAAGAAAACCCAGAATCCTTGCTCAAATACAATATAGCATAATGATAATGACAATACAAAAAATTTGAACAATTACATTCGAAGACAAAATCACTACCTAACTACTACGAGTAGTGTTTATAGCGTACTCCTTCCAACTTTTTGGTCAATTCAGACCCATTATGGCATCAAATATAACATACTACAAAATTGAACACACTCTGGGTACCAACTATATCATCAAATATAGACATTCTACAAAAATTAACACACGTAGGGTACTACCATCCTGTACTTGTTTTATTCTTCCATTGCAGCATCCTCTCCAGACTGGTGCGGGTGGTGTGACCAATCCATATACCAAACATTTACAGCATCCTCTATTTTAGCCATCTCCCAACCGCTTTCAACCTTTTGTATCTTCTTGAACGATGTCATAGACCATGGTACCCATCCTGTAGACCACCTGGTTGGTTCTAGTGCAGTGGAGGTGGCTTCTCATCCACTCCCCTATGCTTTGAGGGTTTTTTCTTCTCTACCCAAGTTGGGTGTTGTAGTCAACTCCCATTCCAGTCGGTGGGCATCTTGTGCAGTGGGAGATTTTTGCAATGCCCATGTATCTTTCTGTTGTGGCAAGGATATTATTCCCCGTCTCTACCCTGAAGCCCACAAATTGGTGCTCAAGTTTTCTTCCTGCCACACATGAGGTCGATGGGAGATAATATTCCTTGGCATCACTAGGGAATTTGGTAACCCCAACAAGTTTGTCAGTGCGAGTACTGTAGCCATTGTTTTCCCCTCCAACAGGGAGCCAAGGACATGGCCATTCTCTTGTAATGTGTTTCTCATAATCTATGCATTTTGCAATTCTACTACCCTCTTGGCTCCATTAAACACAACTAAAAATCCATGGTTATGCAGTAATAGATGTGTAGTAAACAAACCTCCGATCAATGCTCGGCCATTCCAGAGATCATAATTTTGCATAGCATGCTTGAGTTAGTTGGCAACCCAAAAGTTCTTATGAACCACTTTGAATGCCAAAATTTCTAACAAACGTGGGGATTGAAGGAGGTCCATTGCATTCGACAAAAATATAGAGACTAGCTATGAAGGGAACACGAATTGCTTGGTTTTTGGTGTGAAATTTTCATGTCTCATTACCTGCATGATTGCACGTCGAATGACAGTGGAATGCATCAGAAACATTTCTTCCATCGCATGGTCATTGATGCACATTGGAAGCACATCTTTGTTAATATTGGGCAGTGTATGCACCCTAAAATGGTCACCTACATTATGGGCCCCATTTATCATTTTATCAATTTCTTGAATCAATGGTTTGGAACATTTTAATTCAAATCAATTTCCTTGATCAAATTGTAAGTAATTCAATTATTTCAATATTTCCTAAGGTTTGATCATTTTTATTTAATTAAAAGATTTAATCTCCCTTTTAATTAAATAAAATTCATCTTATTTAATTAAATTAAATTCCTCCCATTTAATTAAATAAAATTCTTCTAATTTATTTAATTATAAAGAAAACCCCTCTTTTCATTAAATAAATAAAAATCCCCACTTAAAGCACTTTATTTGATGGAAAAGGAAATAAATTAAATAAAAATTAAATAAAAGTTCCTTTTTCTTCACATCTTCCTAAGTGGTGGAATTTTTGCCTCTTAATCATAGCCTTTGATTTTTGCCTCTTAATCTCAACCGTTCACATTCCTATATAAGGAAATTTCTCCTTCTCATTTTCATATATAGAATTTTTAGGTATTGTTATGTTGCAGGTTTGGAGAGCAATTTTGGAGGAGAATTTGAGAACTCAAGCTTGGATATTGCAACTTCTCTCTTCTTGTCTTCTTCTCACATCCATGGCTATTCATGTAGATTAGATTCATGTTTCCTTTCATAGATTAAGCTTGCATATTTCCTTTTATAGATTAATCATGCATTGTTTTCATTTAGATTAATTTTCTTTCATGCATTGCAATCATATAGAATAGATTTCATTTTCATGCATTGAATCTCTCATTTCATGGTGTACTTGCATGGGCACAACTAGGTCAATTTGAGGGCATCCATTTCAAACCTTTGCACTACATGACTAGAGAGCTATGAGTTGATATTTGAGGCCTCATTCTTGAGCTACCTTGAATGGAATGACCCATAGAAGTGTGTCAACATTTTAGCACACATTTTTGGTGCCCACCACGGGGTAGAAGATTCATTTTTTGTCACATAGCTATTTTTCATTATTTATTTTTATATTTCTAAATTTTTTCATCTTTTTTGTACTTGCTATTTCTTTCTACGGGAAAATCTCGTGTGACATTTTGTAGGTACCTAGGCGAGATTTTGCTGGATTCTGAGTTTCCTCACATGGCTCTGTGCGAATCCTCACGCGACTATGTGTGAATCCTCGTACGACATTCGACACCATGCTAGGATCTGATATGTTCTTTGTTTCTATACTTTTTTGCACTTCTTCACGCGGGCCTGTGCACTTCTTCGCATGGCTGAGCACTTCCTCACACGGCTCTGTAAGAATCCTCGTGCTAGATCCCGCACTAGAGACTTGTTTTTATTTTCTATATTTTATATGTGCTAACCACTAATGTTTACTATTTCTGGTGGTTTGTGATTTGTTGTTGTTGTTGCTGTTGCTGATTTGGACTTGCTTGGATAAACAACAAAATAATTCGCGTTGCATTGGATTTGAGGTATTTTGTTGATCTCATAACATTTGGATTTTGGGAATTAAAATGAACATCTCATGTGTTTATCTTGAGTGTTTCTTACTTTTATAGATCACATTTCCAATTGGTGCTCTAAGAATGGACCTAGATTTGCTTTCTTGCATATATGTTTAATGTAGTAATTAGGCCCTCTGAACACTATTTGTGGGGATCTTGAGAGAGTGGGCTTCATTCGCTTGTCTTACATGTGAAGCTCTTCTTGACGATAGATCCCCTTGTAGGTAGGGAAGGATTTTTTTATCTCATTGGTCAACTTGGTTTGGGCTTTAACTTTTGGCGATACTTTCTCTCTTTGGGGAGATTGGTGTCATTTGTTGTTGTGTGAACCTTGAATGAGGTGATTTCAATTTAGTGGGTCAATTAATCTTGTTTTCTATGTTTGGGTGAGGTGAAGAGGCTAGAGGATTATGCTCTTTTCCCTTTAGGGAGAATCAGAAACTTGGAACCCTTGAATCCAAACCAAGTCCCCATGTGGTCCATTTTGTGAGTATTCCTTGTTAGAGAGGGTTAACCGTAGTGGACACTCCCTTTATTGGGTAAACCATGTGGATGAAGTCTCAAGCGGTAATAGCCCTTTTCACCATGGTAGAAACAACCGCTATATAAATGTCCTTGTGGAAGAAATATCCATGGGTGTAGTTTCTTGTGGGTTGTCAGATCTCCTCAGTAGCTCCTAATTGATTAAATTCTTGGACTGTGTCAAAACCTCAGTGTGCCAGGATTGGATTTCACCCACTTGAGATTTCAAAAGTTGCAGAGTCAAGCCATTACTAAGAACCATAGTGCAACCAAATTTTTATTTTCTAGGACTATGTGTGTGATTGGAAAACATTTTGAGAACATACACAAGTAGCATTCTTATGGAGTAGAAATACTATGACACTATCCATGTTCATGTGCAAGGTTGCTTTGTCCCTTGCTCATTGTTTGAAGACAATTGATTGATTGAACTCCTTGATTTCTGTCTTGCATGCCTGATTCATGATAAAATCTGTTAATGCATCTAGTTGTTTATTTAAAAAACAATCAAAATCTGATTTTTGTGTCCTTTCCTCATGCGAGAAAACTGTTTCTTCACGTCGTTCGTTGTGTTCCCTCGCGCAGCTATCTGAGAATCCTCGCATGATATTTTGTGAACTTGTTGTCAGTTTGATGTTTCCTATCACACCAGTTAGAGTTTCCTCACGCGTCTAAGAAATTTATCATGTGGTCCTACGTAAATCCTCGCATGGGAAAGCGTTTCCTCACATGAAATTGCCTGTCAGTGAGCTGTTTGCTATCATTTTTTTGAGCCTGTTTAACTTGCTGCCCTATCATTTTCTAGTTTTCCATGGTTGATCCGGGTCAGATTGGATTACTTACCCTGCTGTTAGAATCATTTTTAGCTTTGGATTTTTGTGTTTGACCTCTTGGATTAGCAATCTTTGATTTCAGAAGTGACCTTTCTTGGCGCTTGGTGAGCTAGAAATCATCCTTGTTGAAAAGATAAACCTTTATATTCTTTAATAACGCACTTGGAGAGTTTTTGTAGTCTCTTGTCCATCCACTTTCATACAAATTTCAATCTCAATTAATATAATTTGGGTAAGAGCATCCTCCTAATACATATGTGCTAGGGTATTCACCCAAATTTATTAGGCACCTCTGTGGCAGTGTTGGCTTATCCTGCTTTGCAAATTTCTATCTTATCACCTCTTTTGGACAAGTTAGTGCCTTTTCTATCCTAGTTTGGTACCAACATTTCTTAGGGTAATCCTATCAGCTAGTAAATTTTCTTCCATGCCAGTTACAACAAGATATCAAGTAAATCAAGGAAAATGACCTCAAGTGGTTTTTAACCAATTACCCCTAGTTCAAACTCGCCAAAGACATAAGGGAAAATAACCCATATTTGATCAATCACCTAGGAATACTTCGGAAGTGTGGTTTGATTCCAAGAGTCATCTTAGTGAGTTGGGTATCCCCTTAGCATCTTCTCACTCTTCTATGGACATGAGTTACACTATGACTCAGAGAGAGAAGGAAGCTAGAGATAAACATTATGATGATATGTTTGCAAAGAGTGGACATGCTATTTCATTCAGTGGTTCCTCTCATAACAGTAGACTAGCCTCACCCCTTATTTCAACAAGATATCTAGATGCACACCAAAGGGTTGAGAGAGAGGGAGGTAAGAGACATGATTATGATGATGAGTTATCACAACATGAGAAACAAGGAGATGAACTTTATGATACTCATGTCAGTACAACTTGTGCATGCTAAATGTGGGCCTCTGATTTAGCAATACACTTCAACATGGTCATTATTCTTCAGCTGCATACAGGAATGAATATCAATTCATTCACCCTGCATGTCTGGAAGAGTCGACCTGTTGCCTTCTAGAAGGCAGGAGTATGAGCTTTCTCTCAGATCATCGCAAGCTCAGTGACTACACACTAACCTAAACGAAGGATTTAATCTATACGCTGATAGTAAAAATGCTCTGATTAATCTAAATGAATGCAATTTTTTGTTCATCCAAAGTTGATTAAGATTC
>MU223867.1:2079144-2104744 GCA_018584345.1 Thuja plicata | reverse complement strand
ATCAGTTCAATTTGATGAATTGCCTGTTTGATTTAGGACTTAGGTTTAATCAAGGTTAGGGTTTCTTGATTAAATGCTGAGATTGGGGGTCTAGGGTTTAGGTGACCATTTTTAGGTGATTACACAACTTATACCAACAACTTGTTTCAAAATTCAAGACCAAGCTCACCTCTTAAAAAATCTACCAATTACATGAGTGACAGACTCAAGAGGATTGAGCATTAAAAGAAAACATTCTAGGATGAACAAGTTCATAAGGAGGAACAAATTAGATGCCTAGAGTTGGAGAAGAAAACATTGATAGAAATGGAAAGGAAAGCCTTTCAAGAGGAGTGAGATAGGCTCTTGGCTAGACAACTCAATGATCCATTGAATAATATGCATGTTAGTGGTGGAAACAGTTCTCCTCCATCCACTCCTCCTAGGACTCCATGAAGTAGGAGACATTCAAGATCACCATCATGATCTCCTAGCCCTAAAGGAAGAAGATTTTCTAGACATGATCATTATAGGAGACAAACCCCTCCTCGGAACTCAAGGCTATCTTTACAATGTGCTCATCATGGTTCACAATATGGAGGCAGTAGCTCAAGCTTTGATTGTACCTCCCAAGATTTCATGCAAATGCAACAAGAACCACTTTTTCAATAGTATGTGGAGAAAAACAAGGATAAGTTCCTAGAGAGTCTAATCAACAAGGGTGCTAGGGTCCCTTACAACTTTGATGTGGATAGAAAGATTAATAAGCATGGTCCGTCCCAAGAGGAGAAGCTCAATGAAATGCAAAGAACAATAGACAAGATGTCCACACCTAAGAATTCTTTCTCATTGGACTTGATTTTTCCTAATCCTTTTGATAAGAGTGTTGACATGAAAGAATTTCCTAGAAAGGTTGAAATTCCTCAATATGATAAATATGATGGGAGTGGAGATCCACATGATCATGTGTGCTAGTTTTATACCACAAGTTTTGAGTTTCATCAAGATGATTCATACCTTATGAGATTGTTCCCATGAAGTCTTAAGGGTCAAGCAATGGAGTGGTTTACTAAGATAACTCCCCTTGTTAAGACCTTCAAAGAGATTTTTCATAGATTTATTCAACACTTTGCATACAATGTTTCAAGATCTATCACCTTGTTGGACTTATGTAGCTTAAAGTAGAATCAAGGAGAATCCTTTGTTACTTTCTTTCAAAGGTGGAGGCGAAAATGCTCTTGTTATTCTAGAAATATTCCTGACAATGAGAAGATTGACATTCTTGTTAGTAATTTGATCCCTGAAATGCGGTATGAAGTTAAGAAAATGGTTTTTGATTCATTTGACACCATGGTTCAGACTGCATGTAGAATTGAGGATGTTCTAAGAGAACAAGGAATTTTGACTAAACATGGAAATAACAACAACAATGGTCAAAACAACAACTCTAATAAGGATAAAGGGAAGAACCAATATTGGAATAGGAACAAACAAGTGGTTAATGATGGAGTTGTAGATTCCTCCCACCCTAAAGATCAACCTATGCTTCACTTATCTAGTACTGTTCAAGCTACGAAGCTTAATGCATCCAATCAGGAAGAAAGTAAGCCAAGTTACCAAGATAAGCCTAAAAGTGAAAAATGTCAATTTTCAAAACTTGGTGAGTCATATGAGCAAATTTTAAAGAAACTTATTGATAACAATCTGGCACATCCTCAAGATGCTGAAAATTTTTGTATACTAGAAGTTAAACCACATTGGTGGAAGGAAAAATCCTATTGCATATTTCATAATGGTATTGGACATGACATTGAACACTGCTAGAGACTCAAGCATATCATTCAAGATCTCATTGAGAGTAAACAAATTACAATAGATGGATTGAACACCAACGCTGATCACAATGCATTCAAGGAACCTTTTCCCAAATATGAAAAGGGGGAAACCTCTAAAGTTAAGAATGACAAAGCTGAGACCAATTATACTTACACAAATGTAGAGAATACCATCAACATGCTTTAATTTGTAGAAGAAAATGTTAATATGATGAGTGGAAGAGATCCTTATGGTTATGATCTAGATGAAGACTTTCCTCCTATTTTTGATAAAGAAATTGTTGTGGTGCTAAGGGGTCCCAACTCTAGAAGGTCATCTCAAACTCTTAATGTTGTTACCCAAAGTCAAGGTGTTGTTGTCATTAGAGGACCCAATTCAAGTCAATCCAATAAACCTAAGAAAGTGGCGTCTAATCCTGTCACATTGAAACTAGTTGTTAATCCTAAATCAAAATACAATCTTGTTGATTAGTTACAAAGAACCCCCACTCAGATTTCAATCTTTGAGCTCTTAGAGTTGTCCCCAAGACATAAACAAATCCTTGAGGATGCTTTGCACATGGAAAATGTCCCCAACAACTTAGATATTGATCAATTCTAGATTATGGTTAATCACATTGCTACCCCTCATTACCTTACATTTTCAGAAGATGATGATAAATCTTTGAGCCATCCACACAATCTTTCCCTTCACATTAAGGTCATGATCCATTGCACCCATGTCAGGCGCATGTTGATAGATGGGGGTGTTGGGCTTAATATATGTTCCTTTAGTCTTTTGAAAGAATTGGGTTATTCTGAAGAGGTTATAGATACTAGAAAAAGGATTACTATCAAAGCCTATGATGAGGCAGAAAGAAGTTCCAAGGGGTTGGCCATCCTTCTTGTTAGGATTGGCCCTGTTCAAAAGGATATTTTATTTCAAATAGTTGATGTTGGACCCCTTGCATATAATATCTTACTTGGTAGACCATGGATTCATGATATGCAAGTAGTATCGTATACTTACCATCAGTGTGTTAAGTTCCCCTACAATGGAATAGAGATTTGTATACCTGGGGATAACACTTTATCTATTAATTCAATTTCAGTAGGGGCTCATGTTCCCCTTAATAGAGAAGTGGAAGATTTTGATGCAACCTTAGTTGAATGCAAAGACAAGCTTAAGTCAATAGACCTTGGTATTGGGGGTATCAACTCAACTCCCTCACAACATTGTCAATTTCACCTCGGTCTTATGGCAAGCCTTCATCAGAAAAGAAACCTTCCTCTTCAACTATGACTTTATTTGGAAAATTTATAGAATCATCAGTGCCTATTCAAAATGAGAAAGAAGAAACATGTTTTAGAGATTGGATCTATAGAGAAGAAAAATATATGAACAATGAGAACTTCTCTCCCTCTCCTAAGGATTATGGAAGAGGGTATACCTTTGTCAAAAAGATGGGCTATCTTGGGTTTTGCCCTCTTAATCACAACTTGGATGCTAGGTCCGAACCTCTTGATCATGCTCAATTTGGGCAAAAGTCTAAAAATCCAGTTGGCCTAGGATTTGAAAATTGCAACAAGCATACTAATCCTCTCTTTGGAAAATTGGATAGTGATGATGAACTAGAGTATGTACCTAATTTGATAAATCAGCAAGATATGTGTGAAGATTGGGTCCCTTCCACTACTCTCCTTTGGGGAGATTCAGATATTTCAGTCACCCAGGCATCAGTTGCAAGTTTAGAACAGGATGAATCAGATATAGAAGATCCTTTGAGAGAGACCCAAAGAAATAATCTTGTTCATTTAATGGAAAGAGAAAGTGCTACTTTTGATGAAATTGGACCTTCTAAATCATGATTTCCCAAACCTTCATGGTGTAAGCATCCTAGTCATAGTTCAGATACAAGTTCTAATGAGTATGAATGGGACTCTTTTTCAGAGCCCTCCACAGTTGATAGAGATATTGATGTTATTCACACTTTTAGTTCTCAACTTGAGGTAGCCAATAAGTCATGTTTAGGATTAGAGGTTTTGAACCCACATGTTTCCTTAGTGGATGATTCTTTTCTTGTTAGGATGAATCTTGATTTGGGTAGCTTAGAGGGATACTTGACAGACTCTAACTCTTTAGTCACCAGCGATAATATCATTCATATTTATAGCCTTGAACCAGTCATTGATTTACCCCTTGTTCATCTCAATCTCATTGATTGGTCCCAACGCTATCAAGAACCTAAGATTTTAACATTCCAAAATGATTATGAGATAGCTTGTTATCTAAATGCCATTGAGCCCATAGTATCTTCCACCTGTGAATCAACTACTAGTATGATAGAGACAGACATCAAGTACCTTAGTCACAAGATAAAAAGAAAAGAAAATCAAAAGAATAGGTGTTTTGATGGTGAAAACCACTGTGTGGTGGTGTCAAAACTAAAAAAAAAGTAAAAATAAATGGCGTATCCAAGGGTGAAAACCTCTTTGAGGCACCTAAGGATGAGGTACTTGATCATCTCCCCAGCTATTTTTAAGATCGATCTTTAGTGCTTATTGAACCAACATAAGCAGTTAATTTGGGTACATATGAGGCTCCACAAATAGTACACTTGGTCGAGTCCTTGTCACCTCAAGAAAAAGAAGCTTACACTAAGTTCTTACAAAAAAAGAAAATCAATTTTGCATGGACTTATTCAGATATTCTAGGATTGGACATTAATCTTATCATGCATCACTTATCTATAGCTCCAAATGTCAAACCAGTTAAATAGAAATTAAGGAAGATGCATCCTTACATAGCTCTTCTAGTCAAAGAAGAATTAGAGAAACTCTTTGGTGCAAAATTTATAAGAGATATTGCCTATGCTGAATGGATATCAAACATTGTACTAGTTTCCAAACATGACAAATCCATTCGAGTTTGCATAGATTTTAGAGATCTCAATAGAGCATGCGCAAAGGATGACTTTCCACTTCCCAATATAGACATGATAGTGGATATGACTGTGGGTTATGATATTTATTCCTTGATGGATAGATTTTCTGGGTACAATCAAATTAAGATAGCTCCTGAAGATCAAGAAAAGACTGCATTCACTTGTGCATGGGGTACCTATTGTTGGAACATTATGCCTTTTGGATTAAAAAATGCAGGAGCTACCTATCAATGAGCTATGACAACAATTTTTCATGACATGATGCATAAAAATATGGAAGATTATGTAGATGACACCTTGGCCAAGTCTAAACAAAGAGATACACACTTAGATGATTTAGAAGTAATTCTAGATCGCATGGAACAATTTCAACTAAGGTTAAATCCTAAAAAGTGTGCATTTGGAGTCACCTCTGTAGAACTACTTGGATTCATCATTTTAGCAAAAGGAATAGAGGTGGACCCTGAAAAAGTTTAAGCAATCATAGATATGCCACCTCCTAAAAATATTAGTCAAATGAGGAGCCTTCAAGGATGTCTTCAATCTATAAGGAGATTCATTTCACAACTAGTAGATAAAATTCAACCTTTCAACAAGAACTTACACAAAGGAGGCAAATGTGTTTGGAATGAGGATTGTCAAAAGGGCATAGATCAAATCAAGAAGTACTTGGAAAATCCTCCTATTTTAATGCCTACTATCCCAAGGAAACCACTTATTCTATACATTTCAGCGACAAAATCTTCCTTGGGGGCATTACTAGCTCAACTTGATGAAAATGGGAAAGAAAGAGCAATATACTACATTAGTCATACTCTTGTTTCATATGAGGTTAATTACACTAGCATTGAGAAAGCTTGCCTTGTTGTTGTGTTTGCTTCCCAAAAATTTGTGATATTATATGCTTGTGCACACTATACACCTCATAGAAAAAATAGATCCACTCAAATACTTGCTAAGTAAGGCTTCCCTCACAGGTAGACTTGCTAAATGGATGATGATACTTTCAAAGTTTGACATAGAGTACATTGAGTGAAAAGCAATCAAAGGACAAGCCATAGCAGATCAATTGGCTGATTTCCCATTACAAGATAATGTAGCTATCCAAGGTGACTTTCCGGATGAGCACCTCATGTATATGACTAAAAGAACATGGAAGATGTTCTTTGATGGATCTTTTATGCAGAATGGTTTAGGAGCTGGTGTGTAGTTTGTTTCTCCTCATGGGTACATGATTCCTAAGTCTTACAAATTATTGTTCCCATGTACAAACAACATTGCTGAGTATGAAGCTTTAACAAATGGACTTAAGATGACCATATAATGGATAATCACAGAGTTACACATCTATGGGGATTCACATCTGATAATCAACCAAGTTAATGATGAATATCAAAACAAACATGAGAAAATGGTACCTTACAAGAAAATGGTTGATTCTTTGAAATGCTATTTCACATTTGTCACATTTCAGCAAATCCCTAGAGTAGAAAAAAAAGTAACTGATGCTATGGCTACACTTTCTTCACTCCTTCAGTTAGAGCAACATGAATCCAGATTTGAATTCCTGGTGGAAGAGCTATGTCACCCTATCTTTGACTCCCATGAAAGCCATGTCATTTGTACCCTTGTTGGTCATGAGTCATCCCGTTATGGTGCCATTTACTCATATCTTTGTGATGGCATTATACCTGAAACCTTTAACTGATCTAAACATAAAAACCTTACCTGAAGCACCTCTCGCCATTCCTTTATTGCTAGTGATTTGTATAGGAGGGGTCTAGATGGAACACTTCTTAGATGCTTAGAAACGGAAGAATTTGACCAAGCGTTAGTTGACATCCATGATGGCATCTGTTGGGGACACTCCAATGGTCTTGCCATGGCCTGAAGGTTGCTTAGGGCGGGGTACTATTGGCCCACAATGTAGATTGATGCAGTAGCTTTTGCAAATTCATGTGAAAAGTTTCAAAAACATGGTAACCTAATACACACTCTAGACAGGGAGCTCATTCCTTCTATATCTCATTGGCCATTTCAGCCCTGGGCCTTTGACCTTGTTGGGAAGATTCATCCCAAATCATCAGGTGGACATACATTTATGATTACTACTACTGATTACTTCACTAAATGGGTAGAAGATGTCCCACTTTCTGTTGCCTCGGGAAAGACAGTCTCTCTATTCATTCTGAACCATATCATCTGTTGATATGGAGTGCCTTCCAATATTATTACTGACAATGAAGGCCAGTTTAAAAATAAGGACCTTAAACAACTTTGCAAGAAATTCAAGATTAAACAACATTGGTCCTCCATTTACTTCCTGTAAGGAAATGGTCAAGCAGAGGCATCAAACAAGACCATTCTTAAAATATTACATAGAACAGTCTGTAAGAATGGTAGAGATTGGCATTTATAGATAAATTCGGCTTTGTGGGCCTATAGAATGAGTATTCGTACTCCTATTGGGGCTACTCCTTTTGCCCTTGCATATGGCGCTGAAGTAGTGTTACCTTTGGAGGTTGAGATTCCTTCACTTTGAGTTTCTCTCCATGGTCTAGTTACAGATGAAGACTACAATGCCATGAGGCTTCAAGAGTTAGAACTTCTAGATGAGAAATGTCAAGTATCATTTGACCACATGAGGGTTTATCAAAAGCGCATGTCCAAAGCCTTCAACAAAAAGGTTTTCCCTAGAGAATTCCAAGTGGGAGATCTTGTCGTATGTGAAAATCCTAAGAATCAATAGCATAGAGATCAAAAGGGAAAATTTGAACCTGATTGGTTTGGACCTTACATCATTATGGCAGCTTTTGGGATAGGTGCTTATTTACTATCTACAGAAGAGGGATAACAACTCCCTGATCCTATCAATGTCTTGCACTTGAAGAAGTTCTATCCATGATGCCCATTCTGTCTGGAGGCATCTTTTGTACATAATTATTGATCCTGAAAAAATCCAAAAAAGGATATATTGTCAAAAATTCTAAAAATCAGAAAATGTCCTAAAAAATGACCATCTTAGTGAAAACCTAGCAATAGGTGCTTTGATGTAGCTCAAAAAAAATTATATATTCCAAAAATACAAAAAAATCAAAAAATTCAAAAAATTCAAAAAAATAGAAAAAGTGCCTTGGTGAAAACCTGGAAATAGGCGCCTTGGTAGCAAAAATTCAAAATTTTTTTTTATAAAAAGTCCTTAAAAAAGAGAAGAAAAAAATAAAAAAAATGAAAAAATGCAAAAATTGTAATAAAATCCAAGTGGTGAAAACCTGGAAATGAGCGCTACTTGAGGCCTTTGCAACCCTATTTCTTAGCGCGTGTCCTCGACACTTATGACTTTCTCCATCATGCCTTGTCCTTGTTGCCTTGGTTTTGAATTGGTCTTTGTCTTTGTCTAGGGGGCATCACTATGTTAGCTTTGGTATCTTGGATGCATTCGTATTTGGGACATCTCACAAATGGTGTTTTTCAACACCACCCCAACTGTATTTTTCAATACAACCCTTGACATCGAGTGTTTTTCAACACTTATCAGTTTGGTCTTACCCAGTTTTGTCATGTGGTCTTACCTACTTCCAAGCATTCAATCCTTATCCTCGGAACTCAGTATCAGTTAACACACTTAATTTTTAAACACAACACTTAATGCTTGAGCTATGTCATGATCTTTTATTTGTGTGCTAACTGTTATTGATTTTCATTGAGTGTCCTTGTCTAATAAGTCTCTTTGGGATGCATAGCTAGAGGACTTGGGGTATGGAACATGTTTTTATTTGCTTCCTTCTTTATGCTTCACTTTTTTTACACAACCATTCTGCTGGTCATCCTGGCCTCTATGCCTTGATGCAAGCATGGTTTTGCTACATTAAAATGGGTAAGCTAACATCATAGTCATCTTGACCTTTATGTCTTTGATGCTTATGTTAGAATCTTTCCACATTCCAATCCAATATAAATCAAATTCATATCTTCATAGTTGCACTTGTTACTAGTGATGATTGTGTGATTTTCCGATGTCTATTAATAATGGCCCAATGATGAAAATAAGTTCCTTAGCATTCTCTAATGAATGATGAACACAAAGTCTTATGTTACAGTTACTCTATTGCAAGTACACCTTTGCATTTTCATGTAGCTTACATTGTTAGAATTCATGTTAGTTTGCATTTTTAGGCTGGATTATGAGTTTGAGAGGGTTTTCTTCATCTTTCTTGTGGACTTTTAATCAACTATGATCACGTTATGCTCTTCATTTTCTTATCTTGTTTCGTGATCTCAATCAAAATTTTCTATCTTAAACAGTTGATTAATTTTGGGGAATTCTTTTTCTTAAGGCAAATTCTCTTTCTTCTCTCCATTTCTTTCCACCTCTTCTAAACTTCTATCTTCCATTTTCTTTCACCCCACTTCTTCTCTTCTAATTCAAACTTGAGGCATAATCTTTCATGCTTGATGATCTACCTTGGTTCTATGATCCTTATATCTTTCATCTTACATCAAAAACCTTATCTTTACTTTGATTTGATCAAATTTATCAATTTGATTTTTCTCCTCTATCTCATTTCAATTTTAATCACTAGGGGGCAGTACCTATCAAACTTCAATCCTTGATTCAGCTTTATCAATCCTATCATTTGCTCTGCTTGGGGCAACCTTGCTTGAGATTCTTATCTCAGACATGTCAATTACTTATTTACAATGGTGTTGACCTTGTCTTTTTTGCAATCAACTTATCTTTGTTCTGATGTCAATTACCTGTTTACAACGGTGTTGATGTCTATGTTTCTTTGTAATCCCAAATCGATCTCACACTTCAACTGCATTCTTTGACTACATGTGTTCCCAGAATGATCACAAATTAGTCAAAGAGGGGAAAATGTATGCACCCTAAAATGGTCGCCTAGACTATGGGCCCCATTTATCATTTTATTAATTTCCTGAATCAATGGTTTGGAACATTTTAATTCAAATCAATTTCCTTGATCAAATTGTAATTAATTCAATTATTTCAATATTTCCTAAGGTTTGATTATTTTTATTTAATTAAAAGATTTAATATCCCTTTTAATTAAATAAAATTCATCTTATTTAATTAAATTAAATTTATCCCTTTTAATTAAATAAAATTCACCTTATTTAATTAAATTAAATTCCTCCCATTTAATTAAATAAAATTTATTTAATTTATTTAATTATAAAGAAAATCCCTCTTTTAATTAAATAAATAAAAATCCCCACTTAAAGCACTTTATTTGATGAAAAAGGAAATAAATTAAATAAAAGTTCCTTTTTCTTCACATCTTCCTAAGTGGTGGGATTTTTTCCTCTTAATCATAGCCTTTTATTTTTGCCTCTTAATCTCAACCGTTCACATTCCTCTATAAGGAAATCTCTCCTTCTCATTTTCATATATAGAATTTTGAGGTATTGTTATGCTGTAGGTTTGGAGAGCAATTTTGGAGGAGAATTTGAGCACTCAAGCTTGGATATTGCAACTTCTCTCTTCTTGTCTTCTTCTTGCATCCATGGCTATTCATGTAGATTAGATTCATGTTTCCTTTCATAGATTAAGCTTGCATATTTCCTTTTATAGATTAATCATGCATTCTTATCATTTAGATTAATTTCCTTTCATGCATTGAATCTCTCATTTCATGGTGTACTTGCATGGGCACAACTAGGTCAATCTGAGGGCCTCCATTTCAAACATTTTCACTCCATGACTAGAGAGATATGAGTCAATATTTGAGGCCTCATTCTTGAGAAACCTTGAAGGGAATGACCCATAGAAGTGTGTCAACATTTTAGCACACAGGCGACAACCAAATTCTTAAGTTTTTTGGCAGTAATTCCGAATGGAAGGTAACACAAGATTCACAACTAACATAGATCTCTACCATACTCTCCAAATTCCAATTCTTGTGATGCAGATTGTTTTGTGAAGGGTCTAAATAGGGTGTGCAATATACTCTGGTAGTGTAATTGATGCACATAATTGAGTGGATCTTGATGACAATTAAACCTAATTTGACAGGTATTGCACTCGACTTTTGGGCCTTAATCCATCTGTAATCAGCTATGTGAAATTGGTATTTCATATCCCAGCTTGAGTTGTAGACATGCATGAGGGAGATGACCATAATAAGTTTGGGTTCCATTTTTTGAAATGGTGGCCGATGCATCATTTTTTCTTTAAATAGATGTACTTCCATTGTCAACTTGGAATCTACCCGGAGCCTTTTAAAGATCTCTAACCATTTTGGAATCCAATTCCCACATGGGAGATTGTTAATCATCTAGTATTGAGCTCTCACACTGTATCACATGATAGAGCTTTATTAGTTATCTTACCTCATCTTCATACATTTTCCCACTATCATTACCACATGCCCTCAAATGTGTATGTTGATGTCATAAATGTGTGTTTGAAAACAATGTCTTGGCACCTGTATATTATGCAGCTATGGGTATGTATTAATTACATTTTGTGCATCATTAGTTACATTTCTTGATTTGTCAGAATCCACTAGCCTGCTTAATTCACACATCTCTGCTGGGATCACACATGGCATTTTAAGTGTAATATCCATACCATCGCAACCTAAATTGGATAGATAGTGTGCAACCCGATTTCCTTCTCGCAATATATGGGAGAGGAATGTGTTGGAAAAACTATCCAGTATTCACCAAATTTGCTTCAAAATGTATTCTAATTGCCAGTTATGGATATTTATTTTGATGCAGGCATTAATTATAACCATGGATTCACCTTCGATATGTATGTCTGTGAATCCACATTATTTTTCTAGAGTTAAAATTGCAAGCATTTCTTGTGCTTCTGCTATATTATTTGACCCTACCGGCAATGGGGAGGTAATGCATGCGACTAGATTTCCCTGTGAATCCCTGATACATGCACCCAAGTCTGATATTCCTGGATTTCCATGTGATGCACCATCAAAGTTTATTTTCATTACCTGATGATCAGGGGGATTCCATTTGATATTTGATCTATCAACTTGACCTAGCATCTTTGTAGAGGCTCCCCATCCCATTGGTATGTTGAGGCTCCCCAAATTATCATGATAGTGTTGTCCCATGAAGACACTACTAGGTTGTATCCACACCTAAAGATGCTAGCATTTACAACTTCTGTAATTGTTTTTTCTAACCCTTGTAGAATTGTTTCTAGCTTTGACTGCTCACTTCGAAAGATCCTTTTATTTTTTCCCCACCAAATCGACCATACAATAAGTGCTGGTGTACACTTCCATATATTTGCAAATAGTGAGCCTTGATGCAATTCAGACCAAGACTGAAATAGGTCCCACAGTTTATTGGGTAGAGGGGTGTAGAAACATAGTTTTTTAAGGAAAAATGTCCAACATTCATATGCAAAGGGACATTGTAGTAGAAAATGATCAACCATCTCAATCTGATCATCACACAATTTACACTTGAAGGCTTGTGCAATGCAGAATTTTTGTAATCAGTCGCTGGTGAGAATCCTGTTCCTTAGTGCTAGCCATGCAAAACACCCTGCCTTAGGCAGAACAACATGGTTCCAACAAAAATTATATGCTCGTGCCTGGGCCTTATCATTAGCTAAATTCTAAAGAATTTTGTAGCTTTCTTGGATTGAATAATTTCCATTTTTTGCAGGGGCCCATAACAACCTATCTACTTTATCTGACAAGTAGATCTACCTATCTACAAATATATTTCTGAGTATTTCAACATCTTGTCTTGCAAGGTTGAGTTCATCCGGGTCCTTCCAAATGACTTTGCTTGAATAATTTTTGACAACCAGTATGTAGTTAATGAGGTATATGCCCCATCTATTTTTTGTAGTGTTTATAATATAATGGGGAATTCCCTGAGATAACAAGGCAGGCTGGCCACTCCAAGTGTCTCTCCAAAATTTAACACTTGATCCGCTATTTACCTCCCATGTAACATAATTGTGAACCAATTCCCTAGTTGACATCATGAATTTCCAGACTACAGATCCTTTAGGTGGCTCTGTCAAAGAAAGAACTCTTGAAGGGTTTTGGTTATCCATTTTTTTTTTCATGATTTGACACCATTTACTAGTTGGTTTGGTGTACATTTGCCACACAAGTTTTCCCCCAAAAGCTCTATTCCTGTTATGTAGATCATGTTTTCTTGCACCTCCTCTAGTTGGTCCTTGTGACATATCCTATAGTGAGATGAGTGGGATCTTCTTTTCATTATTCATGTTCCCTGTCCATAGGAATTCTTTGATTACTTTTTGGATTTTCTTTATAATGGAGGATGGCACTTTAAGGACAGAAAGATAGTAATTAGGGATTGCTGAAAGAACAGACTTGAAGAGAAGGATTCTTCTCAATAGAGATAACCACCTAGCCTTCCAGGCTAGAACTCTATTTTTTATTCTTTCGATGACTGAGGACGAGTAGCCTAGTTTATTAGTTCCCACAAAGAAAGGGATCCCTAGGTAAGTTGATGGCATAATGTCAACCGAGAACTGTAGGATTTGGAAAATCTTGTCCGATATAATATGATTAGTGTTGAACAAGTAGATTTTTGATTTCTGAGCATTCACTTTCTTCCCTGAGGCTGCAAAATAGAGATCTAGAACATATTTAATTTTCTTGGCTTCTTTCACATGGGATTTACCAAACAGTAATGTATCATCTGCAAATAAGGAATGTATAACTGATATGCCTGCATCTCCAATTTGAGCACCAGTCCAAAACCCCAATGATTGTTGTTTCTTGATTGTTCTACTCAATGCTTCTACCATTATAATGAACAGAATGGGAGACAAAGGGTCTCCCTGTCTAGCACCTTGAGTAGAAGAGAAAAAGCACGCTGTTGTTCCATTAATGATAACTGAAAACCAAGCCCCTGCAATGCATGCCCTTATCCATTTACACCAATGCTTCGAGAACCCAAACTGATGAAGGACTTGAAAGAGAAAGTTCCAACATACTCTGTCATAGGCCTTCATCATGTCTAGTTTAATGACAAACTTGGAGGACTGATTTTCATTAATGGAATGGAGGACTTCATGGGCAACCAGGGCTCCTTCCATAGTTTCCCTTCCTAGAAAAAAGCCTCCCTGTTCTTGAGATATAATTAATGGGATGAGATGTTGGAGCCTCAAGTAGATGGCTTTGGTTATAATCTTGTAATTTTTATTGCGAAGAGATATGGGGTGAAAATCTACAAATGTTTTTGGGTTTTTTACCTTTGGGATGATAGTAATGTTTGTAGTGTTAAAGTATTTTAGCATAGCTTTTCTTTTTCATGATTCTTCTACTGCTGCTAGCAATTCCCAGCCAATAATCTCCCAATATGTTTGAAAAAATAATTTTGTATAGCCATCTGGGCTTGGGGCTTTGTCTGGAGGTAGCGAGAAAACCACATGCCTGAGTTCTTGAATAGTAAAGAGGGCCACTAGGATGTCATTATCTTGTTGTGTGATTAATAGCGGAATAGCTTCAAGTATTTCATCCAATTTTTCTTGTGATGGAGAGGGGTCCTGGGTAGGGGAGAGGAGATTCTTGTAGAAGTTGACCCCTGCTTATTGAATATCCTTAGCATTTGTTAGGACCTTACCCATAGTATATTCTGAGATGGTGAAAATTGTGTTGGCTTCTCACTTCTGCTTGGCTGAGGCATGGAAAAATTTTGTGTTCTTATCCCCTTCTCGAAGCCATAGCTCATGGGATTTTTATCTTCATTATTCTTCCTCCCTACTACATAACTCTTCCCATTCCTTCTGTAATTATTTCTGCTTGAGGTATGTGCCATTATCCATACATTGTTGAATGGTCTTCTCATAAATGTCTGCTAAACTTTTCTTTACTATATCTTTTTGCTGGAAAACATTTTTGAACACTTGCTCATTCCATTTTTTAATGTGGCCTTTGATATATTTGAGTTTCATGGCAAATTGATGCATTTTTTAACCATCCACAAATGGAGAACTAACCCACCATTGTTTTATCAACGGGATAAAGTGTGGGTGTTGAAGCCACATTCTTTCAAACTTAAAAGAAGGTTTGTGACACCTAGGTGCAACTGCATTATCTATAGACAACACTATCAGAAAGTAGTCAAAGCCCGGAAGAGATAGGATTTCCGATTGAAATTGAACATTTATAAGCTTCCAATCTTGTGAAATTAGGAACCTGTCAAGTCTAGATGCTATTTGTGCAAACTTATCTCTCTTATTTGTCCAAGTGAAGGATCCATTTGTTGGGACTACATCCATTAAGTTGTTGTCATTTAGCAAAGAGAAGAAATCTTGTATGGTTCTTGGTGGGGGAGATTTTCCACCAATTTTTTCCTCCATCCTAAGAATAGCATTAAAGTCTCCTCCTAGTAATACATTGTGATCACTATGAATCTGAATTAAGTGTGTTAAATGTACCCATAGCTTCTATTTATCCTGTGTGGAAGTTGGCCCGTAAACATTAATTAGCACAAAGGAGAAGTCATAATTGTTCACCTCTAAAAATTGCAACCAAATTGTATAATTGATTTTAATCAATTAATTTTATAGTTTTAAATCAAAAATCAAATCCAACCCATTCACCCTTACATGGCTAAATTAATTAAATGATTGAATTAAATAATTCTTAATTTCTTTCAACTCAAATTGATCAACCAATGAGAGTTGAGGATCTTTTCTTCTTGTCCCACCCTTTGAGGACAACCATTTAAATGGTCCCCCCATTTGAAACCATCTCAAATCCTTTCACTCAACCAAGGCTTGACCATGGTCAATTCACTCTACCCCCTACCCTTGGGAAATTACTATAAATACAAGGCATTTTCTATGCATTTGATATCCTAGAAATTCAAGATCAAAGCATCCTTATTATAGACAATTTGTTAGTAATTGAGAATAATTGAGCATTTTCCATAGCATTTGGATCAATTAGGAAGAAAATTGTTGATTTGAGGAGCATATCATGAGCATTTTGAATTACAAGCATACATCATTTGAGAGAATTGAGCTAGATTAGAGCATATTTGTTATCATTTTCTCATTCTAGGATTGTCCTTGAGAGAGATTAAGGCTAAGAGCTCTCTTAACAAAGCTTAGGTAGGGAACCATGAGATTTCATGAATTTAATTACAATTCTTAGATTAAAATTGATTTTTCTTTCCATAGAATTATTGTTATTGATACTAATTTCATGAAGGTGTAATCTCGCCACACAAATGGTGCCCACCGTGGGGCTTTAGGCCTCATTTCTAACATTTTTATCTTAAATTTTGTGTGTTTTGCATCTTTTTCTTATTATTTTGTAGAAAATAGGAGAAGAGCCACCTACGAAGCATTCAGAGCTGCCTGTGATCAATAAAGAACTGCGTACAAAGTTCTTCTTTTCTGTCTTTCATTCTTAGGCTGCCTGTGAGCTAAATTATTCCACTTGGATCTGTTAAGGGCCACCTGTCAGACTCTAAAGACCGCCTGTGATCTTCCAAGAGCCGCATACTATCAACTTTTAACCGCACTTTGCATTTTCTGTGCTTCCTGTGGTTTTTCTTTGGTCGCCTGTGGAATTTCCAAAGCCGCTTATTAAGATTTAAAAGCCGCTTTGAAAGTTTTAAATTACGCTTAGTAACAACTGGAAGCCGCATATTAGTTGTTAAATGTTGCGTAGATCTTTTTGCTTTAAATCAAGTTTTTAATGATTTGCTCACCATTTTAATTCTCTATGTTTTTCATTGCTGCAAATGAAAAATCATCTAAAAGTGCAGAAACCAGAGAAGAGAGTCACAAGGCCTAGCAAAGAGGTAAGGATTAAAACTAAACATGATAAGAAAATACATGCATCTAATCTTTTAGAGAACTTAAAGGAAGAAGAACACCTTTATGATCACTATGTTAAAGTGTTTTTTGCTTATAGAGAAAAATTTCCTTCTCTTTGATTGATTTTCATTCCTAGTTCTTTAAGCTTGATTTGACAAAATTTGATTAAAAGAGATTAGGAGTGAAATTGTCAATTTACTTTCCAAGTTTTTCTTCACTTTGTTTCCATTGTGTTGACTAACTTCTTGGAGGAGCTGGAGTGGGAACGATCGCCACTAGGTGAGTTATAATAAGAAAAATCAATAAAAAATGAGCCTAGCCTTTGCTAGCTTCGAAAACAAGGTATTTTTCTAGTCAAACTTGCATTTACTTAAATTGTGGCTTTTCATTTCAATCTAGTTTAATTATAAAACTCTTATTTTATCCAAATTGAACAAGAATTAGGCATATTCTCTTCACTTTTTGAAGTGAATCAAAAAGCCAAACATGCAAATTACATTTGGTAGAAAAAGAGGAATAAGGAATTAACCAAACACTTCATTTTTAAGAACCCCCTTGTCAAGGGGTTGAAGAAGAAAAAAGTTTCTTGAGGTGTTTTGAATAAGGGACAATGATAGGGATATGCTCTTCACTCTTTGAGCGAATCAAATTCCCAAACTTGTTGAACCGAATTTGATTTCTTGTTTTCTATACATGCTAGATAAATTAGAGATTTAGAGGGTCTACCTCCTGAGAATTCCTTTACAAAGGCGGTGAGAGGGAATGAACCAAAGTGGGAGACAATTTCTTTTTTCGTGATATCATCTGACCCACTATAAATAAATGCACTTTACCTTAATCAGAAAGTGACTAAACCTTGTGCAAGTCATCTTCACTTCCTCGAGTAGTCCTTCGGGATTGTGCAAAATCATACTTTCATGCATGTGGGAAGCCTACAAGGGGGGAAAGGAACTTGGGAAGATTTAGAATGGAGGTGATTTAAAGCCTTGTTAAAATATCAAACCTACCTTTTTAGAGCCATTGTTAAAAGCCAAAATTGTTTGACTCTAGGTAGATTGTTTGGAAGAAATTCTTGTGTATACCCGTAAAAACATCTGAGAACATAAACTTTTAGTGTTGTTTTAGGGATATGGTACAATTTTGATGTGTGTTTTGAGATTTTATTCTATTTTCATGCAAGATTCTTTTTTAACAAGTCTGATCAAAACTTTTAAATTTTTAAATCCAAAAAATAACAAAAAAATTGACAATTTCAACTTTGATCATCAAAGAGACACGTACTAACAATTTAGGGCTTCTTAAAAACAATATTTGATCACCTACAATCTTGAAATGCCTCTTGTAAACATTCAAAAGCCACATAAGCCACTGGAAAGTGTTGCGTGTCAACAGTTTAAAACTTCCTATCAATAGGCTAACGCCGCCTACTAACTGTAGAGTGTCGCATAAAGAAATTCCAGTGACCGCATATCAAAAATTAAAGGCCGCCTACACACAGGAAAGAGCCACCCAAAAACAAAGAAGGTCAAATAGTGGATATATACCGACAGTTTGAAAACAAGGAAAATACATTTTTGGATACCCTTTTAAACATTTTACCTCTGTGTATACTCAACTAGATCAGAATCTGCCATTATTGGACACTTTACAAATCATCCGTAGATTGATAACTTAAGTGAGATAGAAGGCTAGGATCTTCATTTGATTTATGTTAATGTCAGATTTTACACAATCTCATTACATTAAGGCTACCTTACAACCAAACAGATCTTATCTAAGGAAAGAGTGTCCTTTTTGGGGTGATCCTTTTAGTTCTTTAAGACCTTTACAAGAACCCATCTAGGTAACAAAATCAACAATGTCCTTTCCATTTGGCAACATGGATCCTGACCAAATAAATCATGTTAATAAGGACACTAGCAATAATGGAGGGGGAAATGTTGACCCTAACAACCAAGGATCTAGTAATAATACCAATGGAGAAGCAAACAATTACCCTAATTACCAAGGGTTAAACAACAATAATCTTGGAGGAGCTAACATTGACCCTAACAACCAAGGGTTGAACAATAGTAAAAATTGGGGCAACATTGACCCTAATGATGAAAAATCCATTGACGAGAAGGTCAATGAAGCTATGAAAACTCCTTTCTTCATGAAGCTTATGGAAAAAGTGTTGGAAAAATACAAGGAAAAGTACTTTTTAGACCTAGCACAAATGGGTCTCAAACTTCCACATGATTATGATGTCAACAAACTTAAAAAAAAAGAAGCTGAGGCTAACCCCATTGACATCATGAACAAGCAATTCCAAATTTTCCAAATGCAATTAGACATGATCACACAAAGTGGGGTTTCTAAACCTTTTTCTATTGAGGCTTTGTGTCCTTTTCCCTTTGATAAATCACTAATCATGGTTCCATTTCCAACAAATGCTATCTTTCCTAAATATGAAAAATATGAAGGAAAAACTGATCCCCAAGATCACTTAAGGGAATTTTGTGCCTTAACTTTAGATTTCATGCATGACACAACTTACCTAATGAGGTTATTCCCTAGAAGTTTGGGAGGTATGGCAATGGAGTGGTTTTCGAAGTTACCCTCTGGCATTCGAACCTTTGAAGAATTGGCCTCTAAGTTTGTAATTCATTATTTCTATAACATCAAACATGAGGTTACAATGCTTAATTTATGTAACACCAAACAAAGAGACGGAGAGGGATTCCTACTTTTCCTACAAAGATGGAGAGCGGTATTTTCTAGATACCCTTGAAGTGTACCCAAAAAGGAGAAGATGGATATTTTTGTAAATAGCTTGAATCATGAAATGAACTATCGATTAAGGCTACAATGTCCTAGGTAATTTCAAGACCTAATTGAGAATGGGGTGACAACAGAAGAGGTATTGGTGAAAAGTGGAGAGATTAAGCTTTACAAGCATAACAAGAACAAGAACAACAACAACAATACCTCCAACACTAATCAAAATCGCAATCCCCCTAACAACAACCAATTTTGGATCAAGAATAACAAGAATAAAGGAGTGTTTAACAATGGAGTGGTAGAGGCTAACACTTTAAAGGCCACCCCTTTCAATCTCACTCAAAATTCAGTTCAAGACAATAATTTGAATCAAGCACCCAAAGTGCCCTTTAACAACAACAACACTAATAACAACTTTGGGAATAATCAAGGGGCTTACAAGCCTAAACCTTTCTTTGCACCTACACCCAAAAGGACATTCACTAATTTGGGTGAACCATTGGAGAATGCATTAAGGAAACTTATTGAAAATAAAATTATTGACTTACCAAGGGCTCAACCATATGAACCTCAAATCAAGCCAAATTGGTGGAGTGAGAATAACCATTGTGAGTACCATAGAAATCGGGGACATAAGACAAATGATTGCATGTGTCTTAAGAATGTGGTACAAGATCTCATTGAAAATGGTGTGAGTAGAAGGCCCTCAAACTAATGAAGATCACACAAACTTTAAACAACCTTTTTATAAACATGGAAAAGGAGAATCTTCCAATTCGAATAATGGAGGGAACATTGGGAATAATACAAGAGGCAATAATAATGCTAACTTTGCTCATACTTATGAAAATACTATAAATGTTGTAGTAGTCAAAGAGAAACCTATTCAAGAGTACTCCAATGCCATCACAAGGGGGGAATCCTCAAAGGTTACCCTACAAAAGGGTACTCCTATTACTATTGGCCCTAAAACACCAACTATTTTGGCTAAATAAACACCACCCACAACAAAGCCCTATAGTTTGGTGAATATATTACAAAACACTCCAGCAAAAATATCAATTTTGGAGTTGTTGAAATTATCTCCTAATCACAAGGAGATCTTACAAAATTCCTTGGTTGAGACCACCATTCCTATAAAATTTGAGGAAGACAAATTTCAGAACATGGTAGGACATCTCATATGCCCTCATTGTATTTCATTTTTAGAGAAAGATGATATGTCTATCACACATCCTCAAAACTTACCCTTGCATATAGAGGTGTTAATCCAAAGGCATAGGGTCAAGAGAGTTCTCATAGATGGGGGAGATGGTTTTAATATTTGTACTTTAAACCTTGTCAAGTCATTAAGGTTAACTAAGTCTTCCATTGACCCTAAAAAGCAAATCACCATTAATGCTTATGATGAGGAAGAAAGATCTTCAAAGGGTATGATCATTCTACCAATTCAAGTGGGACCTATCAAAAAGGATACCATATGTCATGTCCTTGATATGAAATTGACTTACAATATCCTACTAGGAAGGCCATGGATACATGAAATGCAAGCGGTACCTTCTACATATCACCAATGCATAAAGTTTCCCTACATGGGAGAAGAGATCACGATTGGAGGAGATTCAAACCCTTTCCAATATTGAAATGCCTTAAAGCCAAGTCATGAATTATATATTCCTCATAATAGGGAAGGAGTCATCCTTGATATTACCATGGAAAAACCCAAGGAGGAAAGTTCAAAACCAACATCAAATGTTACATCAACTTCTAACCCTCCTCAAGCTAACTCAACTACATCAACTAAAGGAAAAGAAAAGATGAGTTATGAGGGTTAAAATTGAAATCATGATTCAATTAAGGCTTTAACATTAATAATGGAAACTTTGAATCCCACTAAGGAAGAAAGAGAACAAGCTAAGAAAGATCATTATCAAAAGATGAGTGACATGATGAATAAATTTGAGAAACAATGCAAAATCCATTCAAAAGGGGTAGGGGAATATTTTGTTTCCCTATTTGATTTACCTACATCTCCAAGGACACATGGGAAGCCATGTAAAGATCATCAACCTCACAAATATAATTCTCATTTTTTGAGAGAATTTGATAAGCAAAAAATGGAAAAAGAAGATAACGAGGTATTACAATGGCTTTATAAAGAGGAGGATAATTCAGCTAATCTCAATGAAAGGGTGCAACATATCAATATCCAAACTGATCGGTATGGAAAATGATTTTCTATCATGAAGAAAATGGGGTATAAGCAAAGAGGACCTTTAGGAGTTTGACATAGGGGATTGTTAGAACCTATTGAACCAGTTTGGAGAGCAAAAGAAGAGAAAGTCGTCATAGGTTTTCAAAATAAAGGAGAAAGTTCAAGTCCCATGCATGAATTTCGTGCACATATCCATATGATAGGTTCTAAAAGTGAAGATGATTCTAGGGATTATGAGTGGGATTCCAGGTCCAAAGAATCTTGTCATGACATAGAGGTTGATACCATTCACACTTATGCAACTCCTCCTAAAGTTGAGAATCAAGAACATGTGACTCAAAGTTTGAATTCAACTCAAACATCAAGTGAACCTCAACACTTTAATATAGAACAAGGACCTCCTTACACTCAATTGGTAGGTGAATCATGGGTACCTTTGTGGGTGGGAGATTCTAACCTAGTGTTTAATCCACACTCTTTCTTTTCCATGGAAATATTAGAGGACCCTAATGAAGAGGATTTTGATCCTTCTTTTATGCACCATCTTGAAGAGGCACATGTCATAGACCTTGATGATACAATGTATGAACCATAAAATGAATTCATGCCCTTAAATCCTTTAAATTAAATCCCATCCAATGAATCCTTTTCCTTAATGCACCCCGAACTTATTGATTGGGATCTTTCCAAGACAAATGACTTACTATACTTCCCAAATGACAATGCAATGGCCTTATACCTCAATGCGGTTGAGCCAAATTCTTCCATCAATGAATTCACTCTAGACATGATGATAGGGGCAGGTGTTCAACCTCTTAATCCAAAAAATGAAAAGAAATATACAAAAAAATGAGAAGGTCTAGTGGTGAAAACCACCATGTGGCAGTGCTAGACCCAAAAAAGTAAAAATAAAGGATGTTTCTGAAAGTGAAAACCCAACTGTGGCACCTAAGGAAGAGAGGTTGGACACCTTACTAGCTCATGAAGATGAAAGATCACCTATACTTATTGAACCCACAGAAAAGGTTAACATTGGAACAGAAGGGGGTCCTAAATCTATTCACTTAGCAGCATCTTTGAGTCCTTTGGAGAGAAAATAATTCATTGAATTCTTTCAAGAAAAATAAGTCAACTTTTCATGGTCATATGCCAACATGTCCGGATTAGATCCAAGTTTCATAATGCATCATTTGAATGTGAACCCGGGGGTTAAACCCGTCAAGCAGAAGTTGAGAACAATGCATCCACACGTAGCCCTTTTAGTCAAAGCAGAATTGGAAAAATTACTCAAGGTGGGATTTATAAGAGTAATTGCATATGCCGAATGGATCTCCAAAATTGTACCAGTTACCAAACATGATAAATCCATTAGAGTTTGCATAGATTTTAGAGATTTAAACCTTGCTTGTCCAAAACATGACTTTCCATTACCAAGCATTGATGCTATTATGGATCTAACTACGGGTCATTCTATGTTTTCACTTATGGATGGATTTAGTGGGTATAATCAAATTTGCATTGCACCTAAGGATCAAGAGAAGACAACATTTACATTCCCATGGGGTACTTTTTGTTGGAAATTAATGCACTTTGGTCTCAAAAAATGCCAGAGCCACTTATCAAAGAGCAATGACTACCATTTTCCATCACATGATGCACATATTTATGGAAGATTACGTTGATGACATCCTAGCTAAGTCACATGAAAGAAAAGATCACTTACCCATACTTGAAAATATTTTCACAAGGCTAGAACATGTCAAAGTGAGACTTAATCCCAAGAAATGTGCTTTTGGGGTACAATCCAGAATACTCCCAGGGTACATTGTTTTAGCCAAAGGTATTGAAGTAGATCCTGAAAAAGTACAAGCAATAATGGACATGGACATTCCAAAGAATATTTGTCAAATGAGGTCACTTCAAGGAAGACTTCAATCCATAAGGAGGTTCATTTCTCAATTGGTGGAAAAATGCCATTCTTTCACAAGATTTCTACATAAAGACATTATCTTCACATGGGATGAGCAGTCTGATAAAGCCTTTACATTGTTGAAAACATATTTGATGAATCCACCTATTTTGATGCCATATATTCAAGGCAAAAAACCTTTATTACTCTATATTTCAGCAACGGAAAAATCTTTAGGAGTCTTATTGGCACAAGAAGATGATGAAGGAAAAGAAAGAGCTATCTATTACTTGAGTATAACATTGATCAAATATGAATTAAACTATAGCTTCATGGAAAGGGCTTTCCTAGCAGTGGTATTTGCCTCTCAAAATTTAAGACATTATGTGTTAATGCATAAGGTGAAGATCATAGCCAAAATTTATCCATTAAAATACTTACTTAGCAAAACAGCTCTAACTGGAAGGATTGCAAAGTGGGTAATGGTGCTTAGTGAATTTGACATTGAGTATGTTGATAGGAAAGCAATCAAAGGTCAAGTTATTGCTGATCAATTGGCTGAATATCATCAAGAATCTACACATCTCATTTAAGTGGAGTTTCTAGATTCTGAAATTGTTAATGTGGAAGCTAAGACATGGACTTTATACTTTGATGGATCTTACACCCAAAATGGTAGTGGGGAAGGCATTCTTTTGATTACACCACAAGGTTACACAATCCCAAAGTCTTACAAGTTATTGTTTCCTTGTACCAATAACATAGCAGAGTATGAAGCTTTGGTCATAGGTATCAAGATGGCCTTGGAATGGAATGTCATAGAATTAAAAGTCTATGGGGACTCTCAATTAGTCATCAATCAACTTAATGATGAAAATAATACCAAGGATGAAAAATTTATGCCTTACAAAAGATTGGTGGATGATTGGAAAAAGTACTTTGCTTTGATTACTTTTGAACAAATTCCAAGAGACAATAATAAAGCAGCGGATGTAATGGCTACTTTGGCATCTTTTCATCAAATGCCCGATCAAAAGGAAAGGTATGAGTTCTTGGTGGAAGAATTGGTTAAACCAGCATTTGACCTACCTGATACCCAAATTATTGCCCTTTTAAATGGACATGGTTCACCATGGTATGGACCCATTTATTCCTATCTAAAAGACCAAACCTTACCCATAGACCAAATACGTTCTCAAAAGAAAAATTTCATAAGACAAGTGGCTCGTTATACCATCCTTTTCAACACATTGTATTGTAAGGGTCTTGACGGAATGATCCTTAGATGTCTAGAGGATGATGAATCAAAAATAGATTTAAAAGATGTCCACAAGGGGATTTGTGGATCACATTGGAGTGGTTTAAACCTAGCTAAGAAAATCCTATGCATGGGATAATTTTGGAAAACCTTAGAAAGAGATGATTGTCAGTTTGTAAAAGTTTGTGCAAAATGTCAATACCATGGAGACATGATTCATGCACCGACACAAGAGTTACACCCATTTGTCACACCATGGCCATTTTACCAATGGGGTTTTGATTTGATTGGCATGATTTATCCACCTTCTTCAAACGAACACAAGTACATCCTCACGGCAACCGAGTATATCACTAAATGGGTTGAGGCCATTCCTTTAACAACTGCAATGGGGAAACAAATTTTCATGTTCATCCTTAATCATATTATTTACAGATATGGCATTCCTCACACCATCATCACGGATAATGGAAAACATTTTAAGAACAAAGATGTTGATGAACTTTGTGACACATTCCATATTACACATCACTCTTCATCCATTTCCTATCCCCAAGGTAATGGACAAGTAGAAGCTACCAATAAGAACATCCTCAAAATCCTTAAAAGATCAGTTGGCAAGTTAGGAAGAGATTTGCATCTTCAAATCAATCCAGCATTATGGGCTTATAGAACTAGTATTTTCATCCTGATAGGAGCTACACCTTTTTCATTGGTTTATGGGGCCAAAGTTGTTCTACCTCTAGAAGTTGAAATACCATCCCTAAGAGTGTTGTTGTCACATAGGTTTGCACCCTTGCTGAAAGCTTCTCTAACAGCAACCTAGTGAAACATGGAATCAACCTCCAAGCTGTGGGACTTGAACTATGAGGTTGAATCTCTGGAGAAGGCCGGCTTCC
>MU223867.1:2058610-2070456 GCA_018584345.1 Thuja plicata | reverse complement strand
GACCTGTCAACTGTATGCTTCATCTATAAAAAATCTGATTCTTAGAGATGAGAATAAATCTCATCTCTCTGTCCTTAAGTCAATCTGATCTTCCCCGGAAATCCCCGCAAAAAGAATGAACCATCTCTGCCTTTGTCGCTTACTCGCAGCCTCTGAAAGTCTGCTCCTGCTTTATGTGTGAGTGTGCGACGAGCTCAATACTCTGTATTGCCTTTTATGTGACCGCGCAGTCGCTAGCGGTTTTTTCATTTATCTTCATGTTTGGCGACTGAGCGACGACTCTGCTTCCAACTCATCGTGCAGTCGCGACCTATCTTGCCCCTGCATACATTGTTGAGAGAGTGAGCGACCGAGCCCATTTCTTGCTCGTCGCGCACTCGCGCTCAACTATCTTTTCTGGTCCTCTGCTCGGCGACTGCGCGACACTACCTCTTCTGCTCGGTCGCACACCCGCGCTCCATTTCCCGTTTGTGTGCATTGCTCGGTGACTGCGCGACGAGCTCTTTTCTGCTCGGTCGCACACTCGCGCTCTGTTTCCTCTACTCGCCTCTTGCTTGGCGACTGGGCGACACTACCTCTTCTGCTCGTCGCTCATTCGGGCAACCTAAAGCCTTTATCATGACTTCATCGCGATTACGCGATGACACTACTTTTCGACTTGTCGCGCAGTCGGGGAGAAAAGGGGCCGATGCAGGAAAAGGAAGCGACTGAGCGATGAGCGCGATTGGCAGCTCGTCGCGCAGTCGCGCAACTTGAAGCCTTGGACAATTTCAAAAGTGATTGCACGAAAAGTCATTGGTTGATTTTTTGAAAAAAGGAAGGCTTGGCCATTTTGGCGGGAAATATAGGGAAGAGGACAAATTGCAAGAATGAGGAAATTTGGTCAACAAGTGTCATTGCACGGATTAATCATAGATGAAGATTATATAGTTTCTTGACTTAAACAATTGGAGATGTTGGAGGAACACCAAACTCAAGCCTACGACCATTTGAAAGTGTATCAGAATCAAATTTCAAAGAACTATAACAAGAACTTTTCAAGTGGGAGATTTAGTGTTGAGAGAGAATCCAAAAAATCAAGTTGATAGAGAAAAGAAAGGAAAGTGGGAAGCAAATTGGCTTGGTCCTTTTGTCATTATTTCTTCTTTTGGAATAGGGACCTGCAAATTGGCCGATTGTGATGGTGATGAATTGCAAGAACCTATCAATAGCATTCATCTTAAGTGGTTTCACACCTGATTAGATGAAAGAGTATCAGAGGAAAGAGTATCAGTTAAGAGTATGAGATGAGTCAGCATCACCTTTGTACATGGAAAAAGTCAAAAATACAAAAAATTGAGAAAATATCAAAATATAAAAAAATCAGAAAGTTCAAAAGCCAAAAACAAATGAAAAAGCAAAAAATCAGAAAAAGGAGAAAATTGAGCATGAAGAAATCAAAAACATTTGGAAAATCAAAAAATGTTGTCTTGGTGAAAACCTAGCAAATAGGCGCCTTGATGATACAAAAAAAAATTTGAAAAAATCGAAAAAGAGAAAAGTGCCTTGGTGAAAACCTAGCAATAGGCACCTTGGTAGAAAAAAAAGCAAAAAAGAGAAAAAGAGCAATAATCCCAAAAGGTGAAAACTTGGAAAAAGGTGCCTTTCGTCCCTTAGGTCTTTCCTAGTTGCATGTGTACATATTGCATTTCATCATCTCATTTGTTTATATCCTCATTGCATCTGTCATTTGTGCATAGTCGTAATCAAGTCTCAGAGATACATTTTTGTCACATTCTAGGTTCAGTTGCCCAAAGTTTCACATTGATCATATTTCTCACTTGGGGGGCACACATCATAAATTTTTGGTACCAAACGGATTCAATAGTGCAATATCTTAGTCACACATTAGAAGTAGATTTTTGGATTCAGAGGAGAGATATTTTGAGAACTTTTGATGGATATCATTGTTCAACCCTAAACAGTTTGATCCGATAACACGATCCTTGACCTTTATTGACTTATTTTATCAGGATTAAAATTTGACAAACCCTAAATGATCAGAACATTTGGAGTTCTTATTTGAAAATCTTGATACATTTCACAAACACTTGGAAATTTTGATGAGTTTTTCATTGACCTTTTTCGAGTCATGTTCTTTTTAGCTAATCAATGATGTTTTGACTAGATTAGTAATGATGGAGACATGATGTTTAATTAACTTCTGTGTGACTATTTTGAGGAAGATCCTTTAACTTGTGTGAATTAGTCTAAGGACCTGGTCATCAAAGAACCATTGAGGACATTCATATAGGAAGGAGGGTTAACCTTTGTTTGTTTACGCAAAAGGATACCTTGGCTATTTAGATCTTCAATATCTTAATACCAACATCCACTTGCAACATTGAATCTGATTAAACTGGTATTCATATTATCATAGTTGGTCATTCAACTAGTGAGGGTTGTACTAGTTTCCTAAATGGTTACCAAATGAGAGAGAGTCATATTCATATTCTTATGGTCGTAGTGGCACCAGTAAGGATTGTATCGACTACTAGTTCCATAATGCGCAATGATGAAAATGTATCTCTATTTCTATTTCTTTCACAAAACTCAAGGACAATTAGTTGCATTGCATCTTCATGTTAGATTAATTGCATTTTCAAGCTAGATTAAAATGGCTTGTATTTCTAGTTTTTTTTCTTTCAAGTTCAAGGGGAAAATTAATATTGACAATACTTCATCAATTTAATGGTTTCAAATCATCCATATGAGATTGTCTTTTGCATTCATAAGCATTAATCATTAATCATCATTCATATCAAGAGAAAAATCAAAGAAAAGAGACATTAATCATTAGTCATTTATCCAACTCATCTAGAATTGCATCATACATAAAGTTGCATACATCCAAAAAAACCAAAAAGATAGCTGCATTCATTTATCATTGTACTAAGTATTATATCCATATCATTACATTGCATAAACTATACATCCAATTAAATCAGGAAAGCATATAGAAATAAATTGCATTAACATCATTTTGATCCATCTATCTATGTCATAATCTAAGGCATTGCATCCATAGCCTAAGTAAAAGTAAATGCATCATAGACTCATATAGCTTTGCATAAAAGATAATCTCAAAACAACATCATCAAAGGGGAATCAAATATCATCATAGATAAATGTCTATCATCAATAACACAAATTTGTATATCCAAGAAACATCAACAAATGAACCAAACAATCAAAGTCCTGATCAATAATTAAATGATACATCAATATGATATCCAGATATAAAAAATCCCTATCTATCTCATGACCCAGCAGGGGCACCTGATCCATCTCCCGCAATACCTGTACCTAAACCCCCTATGCCATCGGGATCCCTTTCACCTAATATATCTTTTGTAGAAGGTGGTTCCTAACTAGTACTAGCACTGGTAGGTAACTAAGCTAAAGTAGCCAAGAACTACTACAACATAGTCATCACCTAGTCTAACCAAACTCTCACTGCAGTCATCCCTATCTGTAATCCTTGAACATCCTAAACTAAGCCATCCACAATGGGAGGAACTAGAGGTGTCTATGCTGCTAGAGGAGCATGAGGTGCTTGTGGCACTAAAGGAACCTATGGTATCACCGGTGCTGAGCTACTCTATGGATCTACTATCGGATCAACCTATCTTGAAGGTGATAGAGGTCTCTATGGACTCTGTCTTTGTAAATCCTGTGCCTATAAGGGAACTTGTCTAGCCACCTAGACTTGTCTATGTCTCTAACTATCCCACTCTGCACCAACTCTGACATGAACCTATCTCTGAGGTACCTGCGCTGACACTAGCCTCTATCTAGGCTTCCCAAATCCACCACCTTGTCCCCTATCATGACCACCCCACATCCAAGGTCATGCAGCTCTAGGTCTTGTAGCAACAGGTGCTCTTTGAACTCTCTGTCTCTGAGGTCTCCTCCCATCTCCATCTCCATTGTCATCATCTCCATTGTCATTAGAAAGCTCATCAACATCAGGAATAGGATCTACTAGATCTATAAATCTAACAAAGAAATGTCGTAAGAACCACTCTTGATACTCGATAGACATCCTTACATCAACTACATGCATCATCATATCCCACCTAACATATTCAAGCTGATCAATCTGTGAACAGGAAAACTGATAGTCAACCTGAGCTCCCCACATGGATCTCTCTGCATGTACCCTCACATAAAGTGCCATACCGTGGGGCATGTCTTGTACCTCACCATATTGACGGAGCACTCTCCTGAAGCAAAATCATTCGATACATAGTGGTGATCACCCAATCATCCACCGAGGGGAAAACATATAAGGAAACTCATCATCATCCTCTCGCCAACCCTTGCAGAGCAGATATGGTCTCCATACGACCTGATCAATATCATCAATACTCCGCCACCAAAACTCAACCTTGCCCAGATGATGTTGGACAACCATGCCATCATACAAAAATGCATACGGATATCCTCTGACTCGCACTCGTGCTAAGACTGGTCTGGTGATAGGGATATGCTCCCAAGTCCACAACTATAACAAAACTGCACTTGCTGAGAGAGATGCACTACGTCTATATATGATCTCATGTAAATCATGATATAGTTGGGCCAATATGCAAGAACCCCAGTCAAATCTCTGAGGATATGCAATCAAATCCTCTAGTATACAGCCCCATTCAACTGTAAAGCCATGACCCCTCCTATGTGGCAGTAGTAATCCTCCGATAACTGCTCCTAATAATGCTGGCAAAGTAGGAAATGAAGCAAACTATGTCCAAGTAATGCAATCATCAACATTGGTGTTGTCTCCAAACACCCATCTACATATGCTGCTATTATAATCTGAGTCATAATATACCCTCTCTCCATGAGTCGAGATCCTCAATAATCAGTATACATCCTCGGGTGTGATAGTCATCTCGCAAAGGGGTAGATGGAACGTGTTATGGTCAGAGTGCCATCGCTCTGTCATAGCTGTCAAAAGACCTCGGTTCAGCTGAAACTAAGGGAGATCAAGAAGGAAACTGAGACCACATGTCTTGATCATTTGTCGCTCAGGAAGCGTCAACTCATCGATCAAATAAAAAATCTAGGACACAACACCCCATACTCACAACTTACAGTAATGTTCCTACATTTTGAAAAAAGGTGAATCATATTAGTCTTTCTATTGAGGGATCATTTTAAGTCAATCAAACACATTAAATCTATCCTTGCTCTATTTTGAGTGCATCAACCTATTGTTCCTAACCTCTAGATCTTAAGAAGGGATCAATTTGGAATCATTTTAATCAATCTGATTGGCATATCAAACATTCATCAATATGATTTTTCTAATATCCTAAACACTAAGTGAAATTATGGACATACATTTTCTAGCTTGGAATTCAATTGAGTTATCTAGACAATCGATCAAAGGCAATTCATATATTTTTTATCTCAGTTTTTCAATGTTTATGGTAGGCGACACTTGAATAAGTGTACATGGCTTTTTAAGCCCCACGATGTTAAATATCTCACATGTGGCACTTTCATCATCAGAGGCAGCGCTTTTCTTAACAGGTGACCTTTTAAAGTCCTACGCAGATTTTTAAGTTTCCTAGGTAGCCTTAAAATTTTAGGGTTTCCTGGGTGGTGTTTAGCTAATTAGGTTGCAAATTTTGACCTAATTTCTAGGCGGCTGTGGATTGCTCCAACGCGGCTCTTAAACACGCGGAGGCAACTTTTCCCTACCCTAGGCGGCTTTTTAACTATCCTACGTGGCATTTCTCAAAATTCTATCTAGAAAGCATTAAAAACATGCGATAAATGCTATTTTAATGAGCAATAAATGCACTAAGAAGGTTTGAACCACTCATCAGAGGCCCGTAGTCAGGAGGTCTCTAATATTAGTGTTCTCACTCGAACCAATGCTCTCGAATAGGGACCACCATTGCCGCCAAATGTCACAGGATCAAAGCAAAATCTTAACAGTAAAAAGTGAAAATGAATAGTAAATTTGGGTTTTTCAACCTATTTAAGCTATTTTACCCTAATTTTGTGAGATTTTTGAGCCAGTTAGACCAAATCTACATATTCGGCACACTAAGGCATTTTTTGACATCTTTTCAACATCATTGTTTATCAGAAATGTAATCATATTGGATATATTCTTTCATCAATGTACATCAAATTTTTCACATTAAAGATCAACATGCTTTCATTTCTGAGGGGGCAACATCATATCAAGATTTTTCATCATTCTATATCAAATCTGGGGCATGAAAAATTCAAACTTTATCAAAGAAGTTCTGCATCAGGGTTTCATATCAAATTTTCAATATCAGGTTTCACATCACATCATCATATCAGGTTTTGCATCAAAACATCAATCAGGTTCTACATTAGTTAATCAATCAATCAACATCAAATCAATGATCAGGGCATCAAGTTTTCTTTGAATCAATGTGCTTTGCACATCAATTCAAAGAGGGGCATTTGTAGACACCTAAAATTGACCAGGTGTCTCTTAATCATCAAAATATGCAAATCTTAGCCAATTTCCCTAAATCTCATAAAAATACATTAAAATGGATCAAAATCATTCAAATGGACATTTATCAGTCAAATTGGACAAAATAATTAAAATCAAAGGATTAAATAATCATGAAATCAAATAATCAAATTTAAGCCTAAAAGGGATCAATCAAATTGTATAATTGATTTTAATCAATTAATTGTATAGTTTTAAATCAAAAATCAAATCCAACCCATTCACCCTTACATGGATAAATTAATTAAATAATTCTTAATTTCTTTCAACTCAAATTGATCAACCAATGAGAGTTGAGGATCTTGTCTTCTTGTCCCACCCTTTGAGGACAACCATTTAAATGGTCCCCCCATTTGAAACCATTTCAAAGCATTTCACTCAACCAAGGCTTGACCATGGTCAATTCACTCTACCTCCTACCCTTGGGAAATTACTATAAATACAATCCATTTTCTATGCATTTGATATCCTAGAAATTCAAGAGCAAAGCATCCTTATTATAGGCAATTTGTTAGTAGTTGAGAATAATTGAGCACTTTCCATAGCATTTGGATCAATTAGGAAGCAAATTGTTGATTTGAGGAGCATATCATGACCATTTTGAATTAGAAGCATACATCATTTGATAGAATTGAGCTAGATTAGAGCATATTTGTTATCATTTTCTCATTCTAGGATTGTCCTTGAGAGAGATTATGGCTGAGAGCTCTCTTAACAAAGCTTAGATAGGGAACCATGAGATGTCATGGATTTAATTGATTTTTCTTTCCATATAATTGTTGTTATTGATCCTAATTTCATGAAGGTGTAATCTCACACACACATGTATACATAGAAGTATATATTGCTTCTCTCCAATAGATTTCTAGTAGACTTACCTCCTTCAATATAGTTCTTGCTTCTTCCTGAATTATATAATTAATTCTTTCCATAACACCATTCTACTAGGGTGTTCTTGCTACTAAAATAATTCTCTTAATGGGTGCCAGCAAGAAGTTGAGTCCACTTTTTGGGCAAAAAGTGGAAGTATTTTTTCTGTTTTTCAAATTTTTTGTCAATTAATGTCAAAATTTGAGGCACATAAAGATTGAATCTTAGAAAAATCCACTAATAGAAAATTTAGTTCTCAGAGTCTAGTTTTCAAATATGTAATTTTTTTAAATTCCCATATGGTATAAAATATATTTTAGTAGGCATTGTTAAAAACCCCTTTTTCAAAATGCCTGTTTCAGGACCATAATAGACACGTGTACGACCACCCTATTTTGAAGTAAATAAATGAATTTTTGTAAATCCTTTTGGGGAAAGGTATGTAAAACATCAAATATTGATGAGAATACTTTTTCTTTTTTTTTTGTTGTATTTATTTATTTTTATTAATTTTTAATTGACTATAAAGTACATTTTCAAAACCTCTGGTGTACGGCCACCATAATTTGAAGAAAATTTCACTTTTTTTTAATTTTTTATTTTATTTTGAGGGAAATTCTATGTATATTGATGTCATATAATTCATTTTTCCAAAAACATAAAATCAAAAAAGTTATTAAAAATTTAGTTAACCTTACTATTTCAACTTTAGGTACCACTTTGGCATAATAAATATTTTTAAAACACTAAAATTAGTCATACCACTAAAAAATTTATATTTTTATAATATGTACAATATGAATTGAAATGGGTTTTCTTTTCATCGAAAAATTCATTCGGGAAGACCTCTAAAAAATTACGATAAAGCACAAATTTTAAATATCAATGCCTTAGCCATATTTTTGCAAAGTTAAGCACAGGCTTGGTGGGACCAAGCCTGTCCCGAACCAAAAACTAGGGTGTAGGTATGGTTCCCACTCTTAATTTTTAGAAATGGGTGCTTGTTTTTTTTTGGACCGTTGAAACAAAAACGGGCACCCATTTAATAAACGGATGCCCATTTTATAAACGGGTGCCCATTTCTGAAAGAGCTATTAGAGACAAAAAATTGAGTATGGGTATGATCTCAATGATTGTCGAGTATTCAATCATTTCTATGACATATTTATATAGAAGAAATAATATTTTAACCTACATTCTCTTTTTGTCTTGTTCTGGATTTGACAAGAAGGGATTAATTTGAATTCAAATTTTGGTGCAAACATGGGATCAAAGCAATGCAGAAAGAGGCAAAGAAAGGTTCTGATAGCTGATGAGGTTGCAACAAATAAAGAGGAGACAAAATGACAACGAGGAAGAAGAGAAAGAATTCAAAACCTGAAAAATCCTGGAGCATCGAGTTCAACAATCATTTCAGAAGAGGAGAAGAATGAGGTCACCATGATGGATGCAGAGGTTGAAGAAGAAAATACAATAGGAGAAAATTTAGGTGCATTTTCTAATCAAGTGCTAGATATAGTTATGTCTTCACAGCCAAATGAAACTTATTCTGATAAAGAACTTGATCTTTTTATATTAGCGGGTTACTCTTTAAATCATTTAGATTTTCTTCCTGAAAATAGAGTAACAGATTATATTGCACATAAAACACCACAAATTAGTAATGTTAATCATAATGATAAAGGAAATGAATATCAAACCCCAATTGAAATTGACAATCAAACAACAATTGAGATAAACAATGTGGATGTAGACATACAAACACCAATTGAGAAAGAAACCTCCAAAAATGATAATGAAATGATTGAAAATTTTCAAATTAAAAGTGATGTGCTAGACAATCTTCTTGGTTTGGTTTCATGGAGACAGACTAGGACACACACGAGTAAATTGTTTAGAGAATTTTTTATAATAAGAAATTTGGGTTTCAATGTCAATTAATGTTACAATAATTAAAATGACTAAAATGTGAAAAGTGATGAAGAGGTTAGGCATTTATGTGAAATCTAAGAAGAAGGATGAGTCTCTAAAACAAGTTGTATCAATTTTTGCTAGAGCCTTTGACACAATCGGAAATAAAAGTCATTCTAAAGATAGAAATGAGCCACAATGAGCAATAACAACAGCTTTAGTAAATAAAACTACTTGTGATAAAAGAATGATGACAAACATAACTTTATATCTTAATATTCATCGTAAAACTTTAGCAAGAGATGTTAAGAGAAGAGTTAAATTTGAAAGTGATCCGGCAAACCATTTGTGGAGCTTTAGTGGTAGACTCCCAAGCTCTGACATGAAACTTACTGGTGAAGTCAAAACTTTGATTGAAATTTTTTGGCATCATAATACAAGAGTATCACCTAATGCTAGAGATGTTCTTAAATTAAGAGTTAGCTCAAAAATTTATGATCCACATCCAAAACATCTTTTCGATATGACTCAAACTGAATTGTATAAAAAATTTGTGGATGTTATGGTGTTAACTATTTCTATTCGTCAAAGATCTTTTGAAAAATGTAAACCATGATATGTAAGTATTAACAAGGAAAGAGTAATGTGTTGTTGCAAAATTCACATTCAATTTCGTTATCATTATGATGTATTTTGATCTATAGGTTCTACCATGCATACTAATGAAATGTTTCAAGAATGTGGTATAAATATAGCACCTCAAACTGTAAAAGAATTTATATCAGGTTTGTTTTGTAACCCACCTAATGAGCATTTTTTTCTTTTGAATGCATGTATTTCTGGTGTATGTGATGTATGTGGCAATCTTACCTTTTTAGATGAATGTTTGCATGAAAATCTTTCAATTTATTTTGGTCATCAATTAGTTGATGTAAAAATATTTAAAACTATTGAGTATCCATTGAAGGATGGAAAGGTTGGAAAATGGTGTGAGCTAATTACTGAAAAAGTTAGCGTTCATGCATTTATGAACGAATTCAAGAATAAGGTTGTACCTAAATATGTGAAACACTCCTAAAATTCTAGATGGCTTGATGGAAAATATCTTATATGAAAGAATACATTTCCAATTGGTAGTATACTTTCAGTTGTTGACTTTGTAGAGAAGTACACACTTGCACCACAAGATGAGATCCAACCACAATATTCTAATTCAATGCAAGTAACAATGTTTGTTCATATTATCTATATACAAAAGATGATTAAAACATTTTGAGAGAGTATCATTTCTATATGAGTGATAATAAATTGCATTTTTTAGAGTTTGTCTAGTATTTCTTTAAGATCTTTTATGAGAATTTAAGGGAGAGAGAAATTCATATAACACAACATCTAATATGGTCAGATAATTGCACAGGGAAATTTAAGAATGCTAGAATATTTTATTAGTTGAGTAGGACACATAAGAAAAGTAATGTCAAACATATTTGGAGTTTTTTTTAGGTTGGACATGGTAAAGGAGAACACGATGGTTCCGGTGCATGTATTAAGAGAGCCCTGTGTAGAGAGCAACTCAAATTTGAGGAAAATGGAAAATTTAAAGATGCACATGGAATTGTTGAGTGGTGGAAAACAAGTTTGTCTACATGATCAAGTCAGAAATCTACAATCAGGAGTTTCTTCTTGCTAGTTGAAGAGAATTATATCCTTTCAAGATATGATTGTGATACAACTAGCGGGTGTGCTAAATGACATTTATTTATGAGTTCTAATTCTAACACGTGGACTATATGGACTAGGGAGCTTGCATGTTTTTGTCAATTTTGTGTTGTAGGTGAATGGGAAGAATGCGAACATACGGAATGGGTTGAAGAATGGAAACACAAATCCTTGAATTAATTTCATTTAATTTCTTGTAAAACTTTAAACTATATTATTAATGTATGTCATCTGATTTATTATTGTATTAGAATTATATGTCTAAGAAATTTTATTTGTACATGTACTTAATTTTGTTTTGTAGGACATGTGTACATTGTTGTTGCACTCGAGGATAATGAAGAGCAGACTAATTATTGGCTAGCTTGATGTGTACAACCTAAGAAAAATTTGATATGTCATGAAGTAGATGATGATGGTTTTGAGTATCCAATTGAGTCTGTTGCGGTTGTTGGTACATGGCTACACAAATACCTAACAAGAAGGAATGGTTTGCTAGCTTTTGAAGACTACCTATCGGAAAAGAAGATTATATATTATTCTCATTTGGTAGTGGCAACAAATATCAAATTGGAAATATGCAAAGGGAGACCTGCTAATAAAATATTATGGACACTTTCAATGGAAGACCATGAGGCAATCATGAGAGAGAGCATATTAGGACTTATTATATCTTATTAGTAGGAATTAGGTATTTTTATGTCTTATTAATAATGTTAGGTCAAGGAATGGGTCCTAAGGGTCCTATTACGTCTTATTAGGTCTTAAGGGTGGACTATTATGTCTTATTATATCTTAT